>JACBAD010002095.1:0-158655 GCA_014281905.1 Aspergillus hiratsukae | reverse complement strand
GGCCGGCGCGGGGCGAAGAAGGGGTGGCAGTCGTGGTCTGTTAGTGATGCATCTAGTCATAATTAGTATTGTAGCGAAGCGAAATGAGAAGGGGGGGTAAATGGGTGAAGGGGTACCGTATTCGAATCCGAATTCCTCCAGGAGATCCAGCGTCGACTCGCGGAGCTGGTAGAGCGGCGCGCGGTATCCGACCGGTTTCTTGCCTGTGAGCTTCGTCGCGATGTCGATGCACCGGACCAAAACGTCGCGCTCCTGCTGCGGCGTCATCTGGTAGGCGCCTTCGTGCGCGTATCCGTGCAGCCCGATCTCGGCGCCTGAGGCGACGACCTGCGCGACCTCGGCCGGGAAGCTCTCGGCTGAGTGGCCCGGGATGAACCAGGTGCAGCGGTCTGCCAGGTTGAGTTTTGAGAGCATGCGGAGGAGTCGCGGGACGCCGACTTTGGCGGCGAAGAAGCCGGCCGAGTAGTCGGCGAGGACGTTGTCCGGGTGGTGGCCTGTTCCTAGCCAGCCGGAGACGGCGTCTAGGTCGATGGATACTGCGACGCGGATTTTGTTGCGTTTGGTGGATAGGGGGCGCGGGATGGATTGAACCAGGCTTGTCTCGTGGGGAGGGTTCGATGGTTGGATGACTTCGCCCTCTTTCCACAGGAGGCGGCCTTCCATCCCTCCGTCGACGCTGAGACATTGGCCCGAGATATGGCCCGCTGCGCGGTGCGACGCCAGGAACGCCATGGTACGTGCGACGTCTTCCGGTTTTGCGATCTTCTTGAGGGAAACGCTATCTCCATCAGCGACGTCTTCCGGGGATGGCAGAAACATACGTTGCTTGGGCTTCGGCCCACAGTTCCTTTGGATCATCCAGTCTGCCCTCGATCATGGGCGTGTCCACCCATCCCGGCGCAACGGCATTGATTCTCGCCCTGCTATTGAGCCGGACGATCTCATTCTTCACGCTCTTCACCAATCCATACTGGAGACCAGCTTTGCCGGACGCATACTCGGCATGGCCCTCCTGGCCGAACACGCCCGTCTCGCTTCCCGTCACGACAATGGCCAGGTTCTCCAGCTCATTGCCCAGCGTCTGCTGTGCGGTCCGCGCAGCGCGCAGGAAGTGCTTGATGGTGAGGAACGTGCCGCGGACGTTGACGCTATACGTCTTCTCCCATGTTTCCAGCGGGAGCTCCCAGATGGGATAATCGTGGCTTTCGTCGGTGATGCCGGCGTTGGCAATGAGGATGTGGATGGGTCCGAAGCGCTTGACGGCGAGTGCGATGCCGGATCGGATGGATTCTTCGTCGGAGATGTCGCCGCGCTGGACGTTGAGGCGGGAGTAGCTCTCGCCAATGGTGTCTGGGACTTCGAACGGGCGGAGGTCATATGCTGTTACCTTGCATCCTTGGTCTGCATCATTCGATTAGCTGTGGCATGTAGTCCGTATGATGACATTTACGCAGTCTTCAGACACTAGTATGCTTTGCTCTGTCGATCTCTAGCTTACGTAGGTACAGCAATGAATGCGATCTACACCTACCTAAAAATTCCTGCACAACTCGTTGTCCAATGCCCCCAGCAGCGCCAGTGACGAAGACATGGAGGCCCTCCAAGCCCAAGAACGAGGGAGAAAGTTTCCTCAACATGTTGCTGCAAGTTGCAACGCTGGTAGATACCTTAGGATTTCAGAGCTGAACTTTGTGGAAACCACACTGGGGAATGACGAATTCAAGGCAGAGGCTGGAAATCAATAGTGGCCGATCTCTTGCTTATCACTTGTGACTTGGCTTTGCAAGTGCACGCTTTGACGAACTATGCTTCTGGAATTAGGAACCTTAAACGGTGTGTTAGCGTCTAGTCTACGTACCACAGGAGAAGCATTCGGCCGCACTTACCGCGAAGGAACTGCTAGGAAATAGCCATGCCAAGTGCATTCATTGTCTTGTCTATCGACTATTGAGTATCGACAGGATGCTCTAGCCTCTATCACCACGCAAACACGCGGGGCACTGCAGTCACGTGTGTTTGTCCTTTTGTTGAGAAATTCAATACCTTGAGCCACTTTCCTGACCACATATCTGTCAATTGATTACTCTGCTGGATACAAGCATAGCCTACGGAATTACGCTGATGACTCTAACTCCTCATGTCGGCATCTCCGACAGGATAACCAATGAGAATGACTCGAGTACGGCGTCATCGTCAATAGAACAATGGCTATTCGTCAGGACTTGCAGTTGCATGCTACCTAAGCAACTAGCAAAGCTACTTCTCTACAGCTTCTGCGAAATAAACAAACCCACTCGGTGTAACCGGCGACGGCGGCGAACAGGCAGTCAGGCACAGGCCGTGCGCCTGCAGCTTAGTAGTTAGTACTACTAGTAGCTCCAGTCCGCTGCACGAGCACGAACTATGGAGCTGCACATTGCAAATCAGCAGGTCCGAGTCCGACAAGCTGTACGGAGGACTCCGTGTGACAGTACCATCTAGCTAGATACATCCCATTGAGAGTCTGGGCAGAATGCAATCCTCGGTGCTGGACAAACAAAGTAGTTAATGTTATCCGGCTTAGCACCGGAGAACAGGCAAACCGGACTATCATATATCCACCGTGCAACTAATTATTGACCTTAAATGACGTGAGACAGATATCTGTACATCTAGTTTACCTAATTTAGACTAGCAAGGATTGTAAACATTGCGCGAAAGATCAACTTGCAAACACCACGTGTTGTACATGCGGCAGATTATTACTGTCTCGACGAACCGAATCTCGCTTACACCCTCGACTCCTTGATGACAACTTGACATCCATTCTATAAAATTCACTGCCGAATATCCTTCCATGATATACGTTGACCACCTGCCCAAAAGAACAAGGCTTCCGTATCTGGAAAAAGAACACCAGACTGATAATCCAGCGGACAAGACGAACCGTGGTTCACCGTTCCGCAAAAGCAGCGCATCCCATGGTCCTCACCTTGTTCCCGTCTGAGATTCCACTCAAGTCTATCCTCTCTAGGAATTTCGTACCAAACTTGAGCTGGAAGAAGACTCCATACTACGTCCGATCTCATTTATGCGGCTGCTGCGGCCCCGAATGCTGGTGGAGCTCATCGAGCGTTGTAGTTGATCGGATCCAGCTCGGCTAGTAGGATGTTATGTTACACTGCGTGCTTTGGCAGTCCTTGCACTTGCTGAGTTTCTCCCGGATTTCCGCTGCTAATTCGAATAGAAAGTGGAACAAATGTTAAATTGTAACTAAACACATGTACGTAAGTAGGTAAGACCGTAAGAGTAAGATAATAAGGTAGCATTCAATTCTCAATTCCCGGTGGCACGACATGATCCGATCCCGATGGATCATGATGCTCCGTTTCGCTTCTACTTTTGGCAGGAACCCACTCTAAGCACTAGTATGCGCTAAATCTTAACCAGGGGACCTGAAAGAGACGCTTACTTGATATGGTTTAGTACCTCGCTGCCGTCTCGGATGGCGCCTGCCGTTTGAGCATACGATCATCAGGTACCTGCCTAGTTAGCAAAGATGTGGATGTCGGTGAGTACTGAATACCTTGTATTGTATTCCGGACAGTAGTACTGCAATAAGGCAGTACTTGATGATATGATATGCCCTCATTTACTCAACTTGAGTACCAGCTTGAATTCATGATCAGAGGATTTGAACATCCGTTAACGAGTACGCAGATTGAGCCAGTCCTTGGCAAGTATGATGTAGTACTCGAAGATCGAGAAGATTTCCTCATCGAGAAAGGCGGCGGTTCAAGGTGGGCTTGGGCGCTTGGCTCATGTGAGGGGTTCGACTGACTCCACATAGAATCAATTAGAATTGATTGCTTCTCTGTTGTTTATTGTAATTTGCACGAGGGCGGTGAGGGTGGTGGACAGGAACGGAAATGCAAATACCGCTTCCCTCTTTCAAATACAATCATACCACAATGCCCCACGCTACGTGACGCAATTCCCGGGAGATCTGCAGCAAGTGGGAGTGGGACGATACATACCAGCTGAAAAGTCTGAACATTTGTCATCTGCGATAATTTTTCTCATACTGCTTTCAAATGGCATTGGCCGACCGGGTTGGTCAATATTCTGGTTGTGCGCGACCCTAATATTCAACCATGACGAACCATCCAAAATAACCAAGGTTGTGTAGATAATCTCTGAAGATCAATTCATCAGATTGTTTCTCAATCCATGGTTTGGGTTTGGGTTCGGGATTCCTCCTGTTCCGCGGCTTTGGTCACTCCCTCCGCATCCCGACAACGGCCGGGCCTGGTATCTCCGCAGATGGAAGTCAGAACGATCAAATATACACCAAAGTCAGATAGTCTCGGGGTAATGGCATCAGTAGATCATAAGAAAATGGAAAAAAAAAGTATATACAGTTATCTAAGTTTATGCTAAGAAAGAGAACAAGTCGGTCGTGCTTTTATCAAGGCTGGGGTTGGCGAGGACCATTGGAGATCTGCGCATGGTGGGTGTCCCAATTTTCTGGCGAGCGGGTCTCGCGCTCTATCGTCACCGTCACGTCTTGTCGAATCCTGAGGGCACGATCTGATCCATCGTCGCTCACGTCCCGCTCGTCGCTGTGGTTGACGCTGATATCGGAAACCGCTTTTTGATCCATAGTGGTGCTATGGTTGGTATAATCATGCATGTTGAAGTCAGACCGTGCCTGACTGGCGGGTCCGTAAGCCCGGAGCCCGGATCCTTTGCTCCAAGGCTCGGACCGATACCGGTCTGTGCCTCTCTTCGAGCCTCCGGTCCAACTCTTGAGAGCGGGGAACACATCGCGCAGCAGAGACCAAACAAGAGGAAGATTGGTGACCAGAATGGCGACGGTTGCTTCGCGAAAATACCAGTTCATGTAGACGTAGGAGATCAGAGATGGAACCAAGCAGTAGATTTTGTTCAGGATCGCCGCAACAATGACAAAGACTCCCATGCCGAAGAGGATGAGGAGGATGACTTTCTGCTTGAGAGGAACGCGGACTTGCACCAGAAGTGGAATCGCGACAGTGAGCATGAAGATATCGGCGGAGATGGAGATGCTGCCCTGGACGATCTCGTAATACTGGTACGACGAGCATTGGTCTGTACTGAGTTAGCATAAGAGTTTCCTTCTGGAGGCGGTCATATGGACGGGCACTGACAGTTAGGCGTGGGTACAGCCCAGTAGTTTGTCAGAGGCCGGCACATGAGAAACAAGGCCAGTTCAACGCCCACAAAGCCTAGGGCGACGTAGACTGAAAGATAGGTGATCCATTTACGGGCCTTCAAACCCTCGCTGTGAAGACGATGTTAGCGGTACCTTCGAGGAGAGCCGTCAGAAGGAAGACCTACGTGATACGGGCATAAATCACCAGCATGCAAGCTTTCATCGCCCAGATGGCCAGAAGAAACGAGTGCTCTGACACAAAAACCCATTTACTTCCCCTCACCCGCTCAGCATAGGTAGCCGGCGTCAAATTGGCTATATCTTCCTCGGTCATCAAATTCGAACCCCCTCCCGAGGCGACTTGATTCAGGGCAACACATAATAGCGTGTACCAAACAACCGCGAAGAGCATGAGATAGTCGTCAACTTGAAGGTTGCGGGCACCCAGTCGACGTATACGTGCGACACTGTCAACACAAGTTAGTATCAAGCTGACACAACGGCGCATCGCAGTTTCAGGCATGGTACTAACAATCGCAGAGCAGTTCCCAATATCCCTACACCATAGAGCACCCACGTTTCCGTCGCAAAGCTCTTTGCAAAGTCGGGCCCTAAGCCTGACATGGTGTCGCGTCTCAACCTGATATACCGGAGAGCAAAGAAGTTAGCCAAAGAAGCAATCAAAAGATACGCATGTCAGGGACCTCTGTGAGATAAATAAGACAAGCAGGGTACCGACATCGTGGAGATAAACTTTGGGTCAATCAGCTCATCCACTAGCAAGGATATAGAACACCAGATCGGCCTGCCAGATTTGGTTAAAGGCTGTTTACGCCGATAGACACGCTTGTCTCGCGATGATAGTGAACCGTAAAATGAGGAGAGTAGAGAGCAGAGGTGGTTGATTGGATATTGTGCACATGGCTGCGTGCGAAGGATCGATCCTGGAGGGGTTGACAATGCTAAGTAGGTACTTAGTCTCATGGGCGAACCCCGGGCCAGCCACCTGCAGCCAGAGCACAAAAGGCAAATCAACTAATCAGTAGACAGTCTAATCGAATAGTGATGTCCCATGGCTCAAACTCAAAGATATTCATAATGGCCAGTGGAGACACCAAGAGATGTGGACCACAGAGGCAGTATGGACATTAATTGGATTGAGACTCTCGAAGCATGGAAGAAGCGGATAAGTCAACGAGGACGACATGGGATTGGCCGGCGCCCCGACAACGATCCTTTCCAATCAGAATCTCGAGAGTATGATTCAAATAAAGTATCTAGGTAGGTAGCCTGGTAGGTAAGGTACCTGAGGAGGTAGACTAGTAGTGCAAGAATTGCCTCGTCAGTCGTCACCGTGTCTGGTTTAGCCCGTGTTGTCGAATGAAGGAGTGGCATGGGATTTAGTGTTTGCAAAAGCAACCTCCATCAGAGACACTAGTGTACTCTGTATTATTGTGAAGTGAAAACTCTCGAGTAAGTTACGTAGTAAGGTAACAATAGGGTGGACCTGCTCCACTCCGTAGATGCCTTGGTGGAGAGCTAAATTCTGGTCTAAAACGTAGTGCTACCTCTAATTGAGTTAGTCTAGTCTGGTCTTCTTCATTTCTAGTAAGCGGAAGATCTCTCATCCAGGACCCATCATCCCACCCACTTCTGGCTCCAGTCCTACCTCTCCAAGCCTCTATCTAGTCAGGTTCCCTCTCTTTCTCGAATTTGAGCTCTGGTCGATTCAGTGGTTCAGCCCCAGGTACTGCTCCATAGATTTACACCCGGATTCGCCGTCCAAGGTCGATCTTTCGATTCCTTCCCCTCAAGCGAGACTGTGCTTGTGTCGGGGCAGTTCGTTGATCGTTCGCCAATCGCCTCAGATCTGGGCTGAAAGAACTAGGTCAGCAATAATTACCGCATAGTCTACATTCAAAGTCTGCAGACTCTGCAGACTAACAAGATACGCTTGGCCAATTTAGTACCAACGACCGAAGCGACGTTTCCAGGATTCTTAGTCCAGAACCCTTGCAGGAATTAAGAATCCTTGCATGCGATGAAGGAATTTTCTTAATCCCTGTCTTTTGTGGGTCAGGGGAAACATCGTCGAAGCCTATTTCCTGCTGCGGCTTGCAAAGTTGCAATCTCCTGCAGTAGATTGCACTATTGTTCTTACTATTATTATTACTCTAGGCTTGCAACATGGCTGTGGCTAGCTGTCCTGCAGGCTGCAGCATTGCATGATCTTCCACAGTCCCAGCAACCTGGGTGCAGCTCTCAAGTCTAAATTTGACTGCGAAAACCGACCACCACTGTTGAGAAAAAGTGACGTTGGGTACATCATTGACTCTGATCATGGCATTACTGTGCCCAGCTAAAGTATGTCCCGATACCATGATACATGCTACCAGGTGGTGCTGGCCTCAACCGTTCCTGGTCCAATATGGCTCTACTCCGTGGTCTAGACTAGACTTAAGTACGCGGCATAAGACAGGTCTCACCATCAGTCATTATTGGTCAGCCGCTAGTTTTGCTTTGAACTAACAGAGCCGAACACTCTATGTGGCTTCTCGCAAGGTCTTGGTCTCTGAGAAAGAAACAATCGATGGAAGGACTTATTTGTGTCTGAAGTAGAGACTAGAGAGCCTATCCACCCCTCTCACTCCAAGCCTCTATCCGAAGTGCCGGAATCCTTCGGACGCCACCGCGCATGCTCATTCATGCGTGCCACCTGGCAGTGAGAGTCGAGACTCATTAGCCATAGTGGTTTCACCACTTTCACGTGCAAGTGTCGGTTGTCGAGTCTAGTAGTAGCTTGGCATACTCCGTACGGAGTAAATGACACCTGTCCACCATCGCTTCGTGATGCGCGATCTCAAGATGGTCCCGCAACGATTTCCGACTTGAGGGCCTAAAATGGCCCGATCGTCCGATTTCAGTCGATGCTTGGCTTCCGGTGATACAAAGTAATTTCTCCGGCGTCCGCCGTCCGGACGTTGTGGAATAATGTGGAAATGACGGCTTGGCCAGGTCTCCAGGGCGCTATGGCTCGACGGCCGAGTCCCTTGTGCTGTCAGCCTGTCACGACAGTGGCCCGCATTCTCAATAAGTCAATGTTATCTCGCAGGAATAAATCACGCACACGAGGCAGTGAAGTGGACTCCCAGTCCGTATCAAGGATGCTAGATACTACTTGTTTCTGTCTCAGGCCCCGCTGAGTATGAGTTTCAATAGCGCACTGACTAGGGACTTAGCCAGAGGCCGGATCCATCAAGCGACAATGAACGGACAATTTTCATGTTCCCTCAATGGTCTTTAGATAAGCTCTGGCAAGTTCGTATCCACGTAGTAACGATGCCTTGGCGTACCTGACGATCCATTACTTGGACCGAGAAGAAAGGATGTATCCGTATATCCAACCAGGACTCGTGTTGCTTGACTTCCTCCCTCTCAACGCCCAATAGCGCCGGAGGTTGTATACCGAATAGAACAAGAACAAAATCTTAACATGCCGTCGTACTCTCCGTCGGGATACCGACAATGGGCCCGGAGATATCGATGCTTCCATGTTCCTCTCCAGTGGGACAACTAGTGAGACAGCTCATCAATAATATATTAATAGAGGTCCATTGCAACCTCACTTAGCTGATGCTATATGATATTGTTTCAGATTGCTAATAGCATCGCAGTCTAGAAGCTGCCATGCTACGGAGTACTCTCGGTTGTATGATGTCCTCCGTACGAGCCTACGAGGGATGCTTGGAATAACACTAATTAATATACGATGGTCTAGAAGTCACGGGTCACCGGTGCAATCATCCGGTACATCTAAGCGAGTCAAGACTCAACGGAGGTTACCGAAATAGCTTTTGTTCAGCCCGAGAGTCTCCGGCAAGTTTCAAAATCAGAGGCTGGTGGTACTAAATCCATCGAGCCACAGACTTAAGTGGCAGTCCGTTGATATTGGCCCATTGATGTCAAATACTATTGTAGGCCTGTAGCGTGTAGGGTGGACGGAGCACCGCAGTATTATTTATGAACAATATATTGTTGTCATAGTATTTGCAACTTCGTACCGATAACACTATTTACAAAGCTAAATGTTCCTGGTAAATTCCTTCCAGACCATTCGTGGAATTTCGTCTTATTGGCTGTACGCGAATTAGGTTCCACGCAATATACTTCCATCCCTGTGGCGAGGGCAAGCCACGGGCATACCAGACGTTTGCCGGATCAAACTCGCACTGAAATAGCATGTCCTACCGAGAGCTCGCACAAATGGATTGTCTGCCGCCAGCCTTGATAACAAGTTACGAATTCAACAAACTCTCTAAACAACCAGTTTGGCGTTGAGACGTCGGATTTAATCTACTGACTTCAATATTTAAGGTCAAACTCAAAGGGAAATTGAGGCGATGAAGGGATTAGAGCACGTGAGAAGCTAGCGGACTTTTCCTTTAAACTAGGTCATGGGTGGCCATATGGAAATTATTTACTACATAGACTAAGGTAGTACCTTACTCTGAGGTCTTGTATGCAGATTACATGCATCGCTCACCAGCCCATTTTATTTCAATCGAGTCAGTCTCGCTGCCTGTACTCATTCACAACACCTCCCCCAGATGATAAGAAGATATCAAAATTGTGGAGATAGAGACGTCTAGCTGTCCCATGGGGCTCGGTTTCTCCCACTTGGACCATCGTTTGACTACGATCTCACATCTCAGAGGCCAGCTGCTCCGAAGGATATCTGGATAGACTCTGCCATCTGCTGAAGCTCCCTCTTTAGGAAAAGGCCATCTCGGCGTACCCCTGTACGTTCCATACAAGTCTGTTGCAACCGCGATTATCATCGGCCAATCATCTATATTTTCTCAGTCCCGCTTCTGATCGTGGGCCTCCGTGAGCGGGTTGTAGTGAAATATGATTCGCTCAATAATGCTTATCCCTGCTGGACTAATCAAACCCCACGCTTAGCTGTAAATACAATACAGTATGACTGAGGATGGTGCCGGTGGAGGCTTGTCCTCCAGATATCCCTTAGAGGATCTAACTCAGTACTATAAACTGCTGCCGGCCGGGTTGAGGTGCAAAGCTGATGTTGGATTTCTCTTCATCCTCCGTCCGGTCGGCTCTGGAGTGATATATACCAGCACCGATCGATATCCTCTCATAGTCGCCATCAATACCCTTACCGATCTGCAGCACTCCGTGGCAAGAGGATTCCTCCACATACCCGTACACGTGCAGGACACAGCCAGTGATATCCCGCTTCGCCATCCCTACTTGGCTATCTTAATAATTCGCCTTTGCCTCGATCATAATAATACTCGTCTTTATCTGGTCTCCCTCCGATCGGTTCAATTTGCGCCCATTGTTTGATGGCATCACCCGAAATGGCAGAGGAAAACCCGGAGAAGATGGCTGGAATTGAGGCCAGCGCGGAGGAACGCCCTCCTTCGACAGAATTGGTCAATGCATCCGGTCATCGTCAAGAGCTCGAACGGAACTTCAGCTTGCTCAGTATTTGTGCCGTCGCTGTTACTACAGGAAACACATGGATTGCTCAAGGTGGCAGTTTAGTATGTTCACCATCAGCAACCCATACTAACGCTTGAGCTAACATGTATTCAAGGTCACTGCTATGTATAATGGAGGACCGGCCGGTGTTATCTATGAATTGTAAGATCGCGATCGCTCTGGATTATCAGTTCATGCTAATCATGAGCTAGCATTGCTGTTTCCGTCTGTTATTGGATGGTTGCAGCATCTATTGCAGAGCTGGCATCGGCCATGCCTTCTGCCAGTGGTGGTATGTCGCGACTCTGCTCTGTCCATTCTTGGGAGCCTCGCTAACCTGGTACTCAGTCTACCACTGGGCTTCGATCACCGCTGGAAAGTATGGCCGTGTCTGCGGTTTCTTTGCTGGATTCTGGAACTGTCTTGCGTGGATCCTGGGTGCTGCCTCCATGTCTGCCATCTTGGGCCAACAGACCGTCTCCATGTACGCGCTCATGCATCCTGACTTCGTGCCTCAGGCCTGGCACACCTTCATCAGCTTCATCATCTGCACCTGGATGTGCTGCTGCATTGTGCTCTTCATGAACCGCTTCCTCCCTCACATCGGGAATCTTGGCATGTTCTTCATTCTTGCCGGTGTGTTCATCACTATCATCGTCTGTGCCGTGATGCCTCATGTCAACGGCCAAGCATATCTCTCCGATAAGACAGTGTGGCGCACTTGGGATAACGAGACCGGCTGGTCCAGCAACGGCTTTGTCTTTGTGGCAGGAATGCTCAACGGTGCCTACAGTGTTGGCACTCCCGACTGCTCTAGCCACCTTGCAGAGGAAATTCCGCGGTAAGTTGATTCGGTCGGAGTGAGGGGAACTATACGCTAACCAAGCCCTACAGGCCCAGCCGTAACATCCCCAAGGCCGTCCTTGCGCAGATGTCTGTCGGATTCGTTACCGGTCTTCTCTATATGATCGCCGTCTTCTATTCCATCAACGACCTCGACCTGGTCATGGAAAACCCCTACGGCTTCCCCCTTGCCGAGATCTACCGCCAGGCCACGGGTACCCGAGGCGGCTCCCTTGGTCTGCTGATCGTTGCCTTCCTTCCCACTGTCATCACATGTGCTGGTTGCTACATCACCGCCGGCCGTACCTTGTGGACCATTTCTCGTGATAGAGCGACCCCCTTCTCCGGCTGGCTCGGCCGCATCAACACCCGGATGCACAACCCTTTCAACGCAACCTTGGCCTGTGGTGTGATCATTACCATCCTTGCCTGCATTTACGTCGGATCCACCACCGCTTTCAATGCCTTCGTCGGTTGTTTCGTACAGCTGTCATCTCTCTCCTACCTCGCCGCCATCCTCCCTCATGTCCTCACCCGGCGCTCCACCTTCCAACCCGGCTATTTCTGGATGGGTCGCATCGGCTATGTCATCAATACCCTTAGCTCCGTCTACATCATTGCCTTTGTTGTGATCTTCTGCTTCCCCTACGCCATGCCCACCAGCGCGGCTACGATGAACTACGCCAGTTTGATGACCGGTGGACTGACCATTTTCGTGGCTATCTGGTGGTTCGTCCGTCAAGGCTCCTACGAAGGACCCAAGAACATTCCTCTGAGCGACAAGGCCATTCTGGACGACGCAAAATAAATATGCGGTCCAAAATGATCAATTGCTGGCACACATTGTTTCATGAACTCTCGACGCGAGGATCTGCCTTTCGCTTTCTGCATTGTATCGGCGGTTATATGAGTGAATTTGGAGCTGCTGATGATCTATATGTATTCTAATTTCCTTTCAAAAGACTACTAGGATCGCAATAATACCCCTACATTGATTGGAACCTTAAACTCCGTTTATGACCCTCGACGGCATGTACCTGTGAACCAGCGCTTGGATGTGACCTCTGGTCGTATCAGATTATTGGTCAGCGCTTTGCAGTAAGACTTGCTGGCTGCGTGTTTTTCTCGCATGGGCTTTCCATTTATCCCATGATGGATCCTAGCCAGGCAACGATACAACCGAGGGGACAAGTCTTATCTATTTATCTCAGTCCATGTACTCATTTCACATCTGCCAGCCCTGTCATTGATGGGTGCGTTCCATACGAGCATCTCTGTCCTCGTTATTCAGCTACTGTCTAGTGACATATCATTGATTCGACATAAGCCAGCCTATATGATCACGACATGCGCTTTTCATAGTTGATATAAGTAACACATGTCGGATTGACGTATCGCTTCGCAAATATATATATATATATATATTCCCCCGACGACAACCCTGTCATCACTCAAACATCCATTGCAGACCACGGGGAAGTAGCCATAAACAGCAGTGAGCCATCATTAATGCTCCGCACATCCTACCCTCCAATTGACAAAGCATGGAGTGTGATCAAGGTCGAGATATGCTCACTGGCAGTGCTACAGATCCTGCATGCCTGATGTAGCACAAATCCAAAGCCTTTCGTCACAAATGGCCGGTTGGAGTAGCTGGTTATCTCGTATCGTTAACACCGATAAGGTCGCCGGATCGAGCCCGGCACTGGTCACTTTGTCTTTTTGTTTTTGGTTGGGTCTTGTGTGACTTGTTTTTGAGTTTATAGAGAGGGTTTACCTCGTCAGCAACGAGAGTAGGATCAGGATGAGATGTAGTCGAGATTCAAGAGTTTGTGGGAGCCCAGTACGGCAGCCAAGCTTTATGTCGTTAGTGTCCTTTTAGTTGAAGATGACTACGATCTGTTACAACTTAGAGAGTTACAAGAGAAAAGAGTGACATCAATTCATCCGGAGTATGCTTGAAGTAGTGTCAGTCTGTTTCCTTGATATGTTGCCCTGTTGATGGCCGAGTTGGGCTTGGCGGTGGTCTCCGCACGTGCGCCACGCCACGCCTCGACGCGTCGCTGAGATCCGCGACTGATTACGCCCTGTGCCTGCGAGAACAGCCTCGATAACAATCAACAACAGGAACGATGGAGCCGATATAACGCAATTGAGTCTGGGCTCTTCCTAATTATACACTGTTTGATTTTCTTGTAAAGAGCAGGGCCTCTCGAAGGCCTGAATTTATTCTTTCTTTCTGATCTGCAGTTACTTGGCCCTCATCGTGTGCTTCGTGCTGCGCTGCAATGTATCTTCCTCGCCAACTCATATCGCACCTCTACCTACAACTCCTCCGGTCACATCACCCGCTCTCACCTCCCGTGCTAGTCCTCGTAGCACTAGAACCCGACGCCCTCTGCGCCTGTCGAATCCTGACCGCCCTCTTGAAGCGCGACTATATCCCGCACAAGATCCAGCCGGTAGCCGGATATGGCGATCTCGCACGCGCCGGCGAGGAGCTGGTCAAGCCGATGCAAACGCACAATGGGGGCAGTGGAGGCGTGGTCATATGTCTAGGCGTGGGAGGCTTGGTGGATCTCAACGAGATTCTCTGTCTGAGCAGCCCGGACGATGAGGTGGAGGATATGGGAGGGGTGGAGGTCTGGGTCTTCGACTCGAGGCGACCGTGGAATCTGAGCAATGTCTTTGGAGGGGAGGCAGCGGCGGCTTCGGCGGATGGGGGTGATGGCGCTTCGCGGCGGAACACGCGCGGTGTCGACAAGGGATGCATCACCCCGTCGTACAAATCGGGTACGGGTGGTATTGTGGTTTACGATGATGGGGATATCGAGGAGGAGATGAATGCGGAGAGAGAGGCGTACTGCGCGCTGTTGGAGATGCCGGAGGTAGACGAAGATGAAGAGGAGATTGACCAATCGGGGAGCGAGGATGACGAAGAGCACCCGTCCAGCTCGGGGTCCAAGAAGAGGAAATCGTGGTCGGGACGCGAGGATGAGGAGGAATCTGACGACAACGATGGCCCCCCGCGTCAGCGGCGGAGGAGTAATTCGGTATGTTTGCCGTCCGCCCTCATGTTTGCGGTTTGCTGTGATCTCTAACCTCCGCCGGCAGGGGTCCTTCATTGCTTCGTCTCCGAGTAGTCGGCCGAGGGAGGAGCATAACTCCTCGAACTCTTCTCGCTCCGTGACACCGGGCTCAGACTCGCCGTCACCAGCGCTGCCGAGGCAGCCGTCTGCACGATCGTTGAGGCGACGGCTGATTCAGCTCAAGAGGAAACATGAGAAAGTGTTACAGAAGTATTATTCCACCGGCACGTCATATTCAGAACCGATATCGTCGCTTGTGTATTCTCTCGCATCCGAACTTGGTCGGGAAGATAACGACCTTCTCTGGTTGGCCATTGTCGGCGTCTCTAGCTTGGAACTCAGTGGTCGTACGATGTCTGGTGTTGGCATCTCCAATTCCTCAGAATCTGGGGGTTCTGCTGGCTGGGGTGGAGAACGGGGGGAACGCGTCCGTCAAATATTACGAGATGAAGTTCATCGATTGAATCCGCCCGACCCGTACGAGCGAGACAGAGACATTAGAGGCGAGATCAACGGCGTCATCCCCACAACCGCCAAATCGCCAACAGACAAGTCTATTCGAATATCCCCAGAACCCCGTTTCATTCTGGTGCGACACTGGTCACTCTACGAAAGTATGCTACATAGTCCCTATCTGGCATCGCGACTCCACGTTTGGACGGAAAATGGTCGGAAGCGTTTACACAAGCTCCTCGCGAAGATGGGGATCAGCCTGAGCCAGTGTCATCAGAACTACACTCACATGGATATGGAACTGAAGCGAGTACTACGGCAACGGCTGCTGAAGTATGCACCAATGTACGGCCTGGAAGGACTAGTGCCTCCCGACGCATCGGGACATGTCTCCTCCCGCGAGGGTTGGGGCTTCGTGCGCTGCTGGGGCTGGAAAGCCTGTCTTTCCGCCACAGACGTCGGCGTCATTATAGGCGCGATTCTCGAGGTTGGGCCGGAGGAAGCTCCCGGCGCCTCGTGGGACACAAAGCGCCTCTCGCGTCCCAAGAGCGCAAATGAGGGGAATGGCGCTGATGACTCCACCCAGTCTGATTTGTCTAGCCTTCTGCCGCGCTTCTGGAGCGCATACGATGCGTTATCGCTCACCTCAGAATCGCCCACCCTCCTTCTGAAAGCACTCCCGCTTGCTCAGCATCTTCACCGGGCAATTCTGCGTACCGGCACATCACTACTATCAAAGCACCAAATCAGACACCTCCGAGCCTTTCGCATTGCGGTTGTCAAGGACGGTCCAGATGTCAAACTCTTTACAAATCCCGGAGCTCTGACTAAATTGGCTCTCTGGATAGCCGAGGCCATCAAAGTCCAAGAGCGTGAACGAGGCGACAGTGTGAAGATCGGAAAGAGGCGAGCGGCAGGCACTCCCTTAGTACTGGCCGGCCTGGACGAAGACCGAGGCCTGTATGTCGTTGTCGGTACGGGTGGCGGCGGAGGTGTGATTGACTACGCGGCGATGCATAAGCGTCAAGAAGAACGCCGTAAGAAAAAGGAAGCAAAGGAGAAGAAGCAAAAAGAGCGCGAGGAACGTCGAGCGCAGCGCGCAGCCGAGCGTGCTCAACGCGGAAACGGGGATGACGACGAAGAAGAAGCCGAGGAGACGGAGGAGGAATCGGAGTCTTCGTCGGAATCGGAGTCGGAGTCTGAGGATGAGCTTGACATGCGCGGCAACAAGCACCTTTTGCGGAACCGATTTGGTATCGCTTTCCAGGAGGTGGTGCAGGAGACCAACACGCGAGTGCGGATCGACAGTTTCGAGCATTGTGTCGTCGAAGTCCAAAAGGAGGATCTGGGTGGCTTCCTCGAAGCTCTGAGCTTCCGCAGCGTGGTCGGTTGAAGTCCGAGTCTCGCTCCAGCCTGCCTTGCTCAAGTGGATACGTGGCCGTGGCCGTTGTTGCCGTTGCTCGATGATTTTCTCAAGCTAATCCTGACGACATATTTGCGATGCGTTCTCTCTTTCCTGCTGGTTGGATGGTTGCGTTGGGATGGGTGGAATGGGTGTTCATTTCAATGGGATAAAAAGGAATATGTGTTCATGACCAGTTGGAAATCTGTTTACTTTCGTTTGTTTCCCCCGTCTCGATTACCAGCATTTTGTCATTCGCCTTTCCATCACTACTCTCTTGACCATGGCCATCTTGCATATCCCCTGCACAAGTCACGGCGTTGGTGGTGTTACAGACTGGGCTTGGATTCCGTCTACCCTTCCATTTTCTCATCATTGATTTATAGCTGTCAAGAGCAATGTCCCTGGGCGATCTGTCTGTTGAATAGCATGTGCGACATGTCCCGCATTCACTAATAGAGCATTTTTACTTTGTTTTGGACCATCGGCAATTGCTCCGACCCAACAACGGAGTTTCCCCGCATATCAAATCCCCCGCGATAGAGTCGCCCCCGCATGGGGTGAGTATTTGAAGCAATTGAGTCTCTCTCTTCATTCATTTGATTGTCTCTTTTTATATGTCACGACCAATAAACGACATGTCTTTTCCAAAAGAATATGCCGTACTGCCTCGCGAACGTACCTTGTCACAGCTTCCGCCCGAATACTCCGCAGACGCCCAGGAGCAGATCGTACAGCTCCTCTCGACATCTTCACTGAATCGCTTGGTGGTGCTAGACGATGATCCTACAGGCACCCAAACTTGTCACGATATCCCTGTGCTCACCGTCTGGGATATCCCGACACTGATTAAGGAATTCGAGCAAGATTCCCCGGGGTTTTTCATCCTCACCAACTCGCGCGCTCTTCCCCCACTTGAAGCGGAGAAGCTCATCCGCGGGATCTGTGAAAACGTCTCGCAGGCAGCCCAATCCACATCTCAGACCGTCGACATCGTCCTGCGAGGCGACAGTACATTGCGCGGCCACTTTCCACTGGAAGCAGACGTCGCGCAGTCCGTGTTCGGCCCCGCAGATGCATGGGTGCTGGCCCCCTTCTTCTTCCAGGGCGGGCGGTTTACCATCAACGATGTACACTATGTAGCCGAGGGGGAGAATCTGGTACCTGCTGGCTCGACACAGTTCGCCAAAGATGCGACCTTTGGGTACAAAAGCTCGAATCTGAGGGACTATGTCATGGAGAAAGCGCCTGGACGGTTCGCCCCGGAGCAACTGCACTCGATCACAATCGAGGATATTCGAATCGGGGGCCCAGATGCCGTATACGAGAAGCTCATGAGTCTCCCCAAGGAAGGCGTCTTCATCGTCAATGCCGCAGCGGAGTCGGACATGCACGTTTTTGTCGCCGGATTACTCCTTGGTACGCTCGAACCCCCATCCCCAAATCCATCCCTCCTTCAATGCTAACAGTCACCGGGTACAACAGCCGAAAGCAAAGGAAAACACTTCCTCTACCGCACCGGCGCAGCCTTCGTCTCCTCCCGCCTCGGAATCCGCCCCATCCCACCCATAACAGCCCAGCAACTCGGCCTCCCGTACCCCCGCGAAACAGGCGGCCTCATCCTCGCCGGCTCCTATGTCCCCAAGACAACCGCCCAGCTCAAGGTCCTAACCGACACCCGCGGCCCGGGCCCAACCGGCACCAACGCCCTCGCCATCATCCAAATGGACGTGTCGGATCTCATCGCGTCCCCCGAGAGCGCGGAGCGCGTGATTCGCCAGGTAGTGGAGGAGACAGAGGCAAAGCTGCAATCCGGCACGGATACGCTCGTCATGACGAGTCGGAAGCTGATAACCGGCCAGGACGAGCTCTCCAGTCTGGCTATCGGGGCGAGGGTCGCTGAGGCGCTGGTTCGGGTTTTGCAGCTGATTCAGGTGCGGCCGAGGTATATCATTGCAAAGGTAAGAATCTTGCATTGCAAAGGATGACTTCTTCAGCAAAAGCTAATGGTTGGTGCTTGGCAGGGCGGGATCACCTCTTCCGACGCCGCTACCAAGGGGCTTAATATCAAGCGGGCCATGATTGTCGGTCAGGCTGCGCCTGGTGTGCCGCTTTGGCGATGTGATGAGCCGACGTCCAGGCATCGGGATGTTCCGTTTGTTGTGTTCCCAGGTAATGTGGGTGGGGAGTCGACGCTGTGTGAGCTGGTGGAAGCATGGAGTTGAGGATGGACGTCGTTTGTATAGTTCCCCGATTCCCTCTCGTTGAATGAGAAATCCATTACCATATATTCTGCTCTTCCGCTATACCTAGCACATACGACCATAGGGTGTGGAAAACAGGGCTTCCCGTCCGCTCAGCCGTACTTAAGCCACACGCCGGCCGGTTAGTAGTTGGGTGGGTGACCACCAGCGAATCCCGGCTGTTGTATGTTTTTGTCTCTTTTTCTTCTTACTGCCTGCCTCTCTGGTCCTACTCTTGACGTCCACTCGTCTTGGTTTAGGCTGGTGCTGGCTGATCTAGATAGATATCCCGGGGCTGCCCAGACATAGTCAAAGATTGAGAAACGATCGTAGATAACATACTGAAAGCATATGTGCGTCAAGGACCGCACATATCTATGATCTGACAGTGGACGAGGAAGCTTGGTTTACAGATTGGAAATTGGATACTGGACTATGTGGCCCGTAGGCCACGCGGAATGTGTACCTTCATTCGACTAACCTAGCTGGCACTTGGACCAGGTAATAACTGCGTAATGGGACGGCGATATGTACAGCCACAGACCATCTTTGCGTCAGACGGAAATCACCACCATACTAGTATCAGTCAAACGCCGTGAAAAAGGCCCACCCATACTCAGTAATGCAGATATGCGCCATATTTGGATGGCCCCAACAGCGCCTCTCGCAAGCTAGCTGGAAAAGGCGGCATACAACCAAGAAATGTTTGTTTCGTTGTGTAGGATGGGGAACAAGAGAGGGATGAAGGCGGGAAAAGATGACGACCAACCTTGTTATCTGACCTCGATCGCGGTGTCCGTCGCAGCAAGTCTAAGACCTTAATCAAGCGCGAACTGCAAAGGTAGAGTCAGCTGGAGTTAGTTGTTCGCCAACACATTATCACTGTCGTTGGGCTTTCAAGTTCCATCAACTGTTTAGGCGTCGTAAGGGTATCGTTTCAGTGAGGAGATAATGGGGACCAGCCCCAGCACGAGGAGTGGTTTGATCTCAGGTGAGGATGCTCACGCAGGTGTTGGCGTACTGGAGATTCCGTTGGAGGTGACCTGCCGCTTTGCAGCTGGAAGCGATGTGTCCTAGAAAGTAATTGAAATTAGTCAATCCAATGCCGGAACTCTAAGAGCATCAACCGAAATGCGAAACATCCGCTTTCGTCTGGTGATTTATTTCCCGCTCGTTATCTTGTTTGACTCTCTTGCATGCACTTACGTCCAAAGAATCGATACTTCGCTTGTGAGCGACTCCTTCGGGTTTCTTGATGATCTTCTTCTTGGGGCGCTGGGGACGGGTTTCTCCCGGCTGGAAGACGTCGTCGGGAAGATCAAAGCTGGTTCTCAAGTCAAAACACATCCACAGAGGAGAACGAATTATGACCAGACTTACTTGCGAACGTGAGTGATAGAGAGATCATTGATGCCGGGTTGGTATCCTGCCCACGAAGTACATGTAGATTTGAAAATCTGGGCATCCGTAGAGATGTCCAGCGAACGAGAAGCGCCTTTAAACGTCAGCTAGCTCACAGAAGACAAGCGCGATACATACCTGGCTCCAATGGCTTCAACTCCAAGCCGATGTAATATGTCGTGGTGTAAATGATATGGCTATCACCATTTGCGTTCTTGGCGACAGGCTCGACCTCGGCATTCTCTACTCCGCTCAGAGCTGCGGCTTGGTGTGCAGCATCCTTCGTTTCATCTGTAGTCTCTGTCTTCGTACCTTTATCCTGATACTTGGTAGAACCGTTCTTTACGGCCTCTGCTTCTTCTTCATTGGAGACGATATGCACTCTCTCAAAGCCTTTGGGAAATGGGTGAGCCAATGCGATGGTAGGCTTGCGATCCAAAGCTCCGACGAGGTGTCTGATCTTGGATTCAACAAGACCAGACCACACCGATTCCGCTTCCTTAGTTCTGCTTGAGGCAGTGATGCTAAGATAGTATTTGTAATCCTGTGTGAAAAATGAGTGCCGCGCAAAGAGATCATTCCAGGTCAATTGCTTCAAGAAAATCTTGTCTACAATATCACCTCCCCGTTGGAGCTCGCGAAGGATAACCGCCTTCGTGGACATTGAGATGTTGTGCGTCGCACACATCGACGGATACGCGGGGGTGATGATAGGCATAAGGTGGAACCGGTCGCCATGGTAAATCTATCATCGGTGTCAATATCGCGAAGAATACGGCACGGCGTCCTTGGCTGCCCTTACCTTCGGATTCCAGACTTTCATCTGCAGAGGTCCGTCCTCGATCGGCTTTAGCAAGACAGGCTGGGGCCACGCCCACTTGTTCATGATGCGGAAAAACTTGCCGACGATCACAGACCCGGTAGCATGTGGGTATAACTGACAGACTCGGGCTACTAGCATGGCCCAAGCAACACCACCCGGAAAACCTACAATATTGGAGTAAATCGCCCGGCCTGTAGCTTCGTGTCAGCATAATTTCCGGCAGACGATGAGGAAGAGACAGATGGAATGTCCTTACGCTGAGCCCAGAGCTTGATTGCGCGTAGGGCAAGGCGGAACGTCTTCTGCTGGGGTACCAGTTCTAAAATCTCATCTGTGACCCGAGTACCGTTCAGCGACCGCACCTCCTTCTCGTCAAGCCCCCTGAGGTAATCGTTATTCTTCAAGTCGAGATTGAGAGGGACCGACGACACGATCAACCGGGCAAAGATAAGATCGATACTGATCCCAGACAACTCAAGCTTGATAATTGGGACGAAGGCATCGGGAACGGGTGTCATCTTTTCGATGGCCCCGGGAGGAGCCATCTGCTCAAGCACCGGAGGAAAGTCTGAGAAGAAATCGTCAATGAGGACATGCTTGGGGCCGACCACGAGTGTATCAATATCCGATCCTATCGCATTGTCAATATCACAACCATAGTGATTAAACACTTCCAGCCACTGACCAGGACCATAGACACCCAGGCGATAACTTCCATAAGTGAAAATCTTTCCACCTGCTGCCTCAACTGCTGCAGGGGACAGCCCCTTCTTTCTGCTCACAACCTTGACGAACTCGTGCGTTACGCGTTGAATCAGCTGGAGAACTTGCTTCCTACACGATAACAGACATAGTGTCAGCCCAAACATCGACAAGGAGAAATGTAGCTAAGATGATCCCACCGCCGCTCTGTCTCCGCGGGACTTTCGAAGTTGTTCTGGGCCTTGAGCTCCGAGATCAAATCATCGTTGGCGGCGAGTTCGTCGGGAGTTGGGAGAGCTGTTGAGATAGGAGGAGTGACTCCCCACTGGCGAACTGGGGGTGTCGACATCTTGTTGTCTAGCTTGTGTTGACCAAAATCATGCAGTTGCGCCGTTTAGGCGTCAGCGGGAAGCGGCTAGATAAAGAGCAAGAGGATTCGGTAGAGAACGAAGCAGAAGGGAGGATATAGAACGACACAAGAAAGCAATGAAATTAAGAAAGTGTAGGAGAGGACTTGTAGACGAAGAAAAGACAAAGGAAGGACTGAATTGATGGAAACCACCACAGGAGATCGAATTGACCCAGCTAATAGGTGCAACGAGATGAGGACTTCCAGATTATTCACGATTGTATGCTGACTTATCAGACTCTTATCACATGATGCTCACCGTCGCCACAGGATGAAAAATCACGTGACTGTCTTACTAGAGCACTTGAAGTTCGAATTGAACAAGCAATCATGTAAGGTACTAATCAAGAACTGCGTGATAATATGAGCCTACTTGAGTTGATACCCACCAATTTGTCAACTCAGAATCTACAGAAAGTCAGACAGCTGCTCGTCCAGCCACTTAACATCATCTTTACTGTCTCCAGGACCACCAGCCCAGTCTGTGTTTGAGGAACGTCAGAAGTGTCTCCCCAATAGTCAAAATCGGATCAACTTACGACCCCAGATAGAAGGAAACACGCGGAGAGTTCCAATGCCACATTGCATACAGGAGACTTCATATTCGGAGTCCTCGGGACTGCGCAGCGACATTCAGCATTAGACCCCAAAGCTCGAAGCATCACTTACGGGAAGTATAGATCAGTTTTTCCTGGCATCACCAGGGTCTTGGCCTTGATTGAGGCAATAGCCTTCTCAAAATTACCATTGTATGGTTCCTGCTGGGACACGTCTCCATTCTGCCACGTCTGAAGCATCACCAACAGATTATCCGGGTCTTATCCAACGGAGTGAATTGTCAACGGAGCCAGTTCAGGATATGTTCAGAGCCTGCAGAGGGCTTACCTTTGGATAAAGCCCACTTCTCCCAGAAGTTTTGCATAAAGTCCTCCAGGTCCTTGTAGCCAAGTGCTGTCTCGTACAACTTCTCCCGGTAGAAGGACTGGCTGAAACCCCTATCCAACATGATCCATGAGCTCCGCGTCGTTCAATGTTATAGAGAATCATTCGGACACAAGCTTACCAGCCAGCATACACTCTAGCAAAAGCTTTCAAACCAATCTCCCTGTCCTCAGCACTCCATGTCCCCAAAGTCTGTTCGCCCTTTAGAAGGCCAATCTTGCCCGAACCCGCCGATGGGATGCCCTTCGCAGCAAGCAAGGCGCTCTTGACGCCTTCCAAAAACACCTGGTTATGCAGCGATGTCTTTGCGGACCCGCAGAAAGGAATTGCGACGTCCATGAACTCAGGATACTGGGTCGCCCATTGATAGGTCTGTCCTCCTCCCATTGACCAGCCGATGACTGCCCGTAGATGCTGGATTCCAAAGTGCTCTGTGACAAGCTTGTGCTGAGCGCGAACATTGTCGTAGAAAGAGCATTTCGGGAATGGCCGAAGATGCGGCTGGTTGGATGGAGACGAGGACTGGCCGTTTCCGAAGAGCGCAGGTATGATGATAAAGTACTTCTTAGGATTCAGGACTTTATCTTCTCCGATAAGCCAGAAATTGTCGGATATCACTTGGTGAAGGTCAGTATAACAGACATGTATGGTTTTCTCTGTCAGTCTCTACATACTCCCGGAAAACCATGTGGGGTAGACAATTGCGGGGGAGCTTGGGTCTCCAAACGTCTTGTATGCAAGATGTGCATCAGGTATCTTCTCCCCGCTTTGGAGTTCCCAGTCTCCCAGCTTAAAGGTCTCGTAATCTTGGTCAGTCATGTTAGGTCACCAAGTTGAAGAGGGTAGAGTTGGAAAGAGCCCTGAGAGTTGGCTGATAATGTCAGGACTGATAGCGCCTTCAAAGTTGTAGTAGTTCAAAGTTCAGTAATGAGCAGCGATTCATCTACATATTTATAGCCCCCTCGATGATCTAAGAACTTCACTGGTGACACACTGCAGTGTCATGAGGGAGATATTGGTAACACCGACGGTATCCCATGTTGCGATTTATAATAAGATCAGGGCACCTTGTCGACCAGAGTATGCCTATCTAATCAATGAACAGTATTACGTAGCGGATATATGACAGCCACAGATAACCGGCAAGGATGTTCTATTAGCTAAAATAGTGGTCTACTGTTTTGCTTCACTATCAAGATGTTGAGGCATCTATCCATACTCCATAGTCTAGTCTCTGTGCCTCTCTTTCAGTAGTTGACTCGCCCAACAAGAGACATCTCCGCAATTGGGGCGGCCTCGGGTATCTGATCAGACGAAATCGGCCCGGCGATACGGTAGTGAAGGCATATTTCCACGCCCATTTTGAGCGAATTATGGTGATGAAGAGGGTGGAAATTAGGGCATGATGATGTACTTGTTCCGTGGAGTTAGTGCGGGCCCAACACTCGGAACAAATAAATATCGAGGAGTGCCCCGATCGACAGATAGCACTGTGGTAAGTAAAGAACTCCCTCCATTAGTTTGTAATGAATCGTACAATCCAATATCAGGTATTGCGAGTTCACAGATCATTGCATATACAGTTGTACGTTGTCCGACCACCATTGCACACTGATGGGATGTCTTCTTAAGGAATCTCAGCAGCAACATTGGTGAAAAAAGCGAAGAGCGTGCGACTTGCTAATAACTCACGCAGAGGGTCACGAGTGCGATCATATCCTCCTTGGGTCATTCATCTACCCCAATACTGTCAATTTTTTCATCAATCTGCTACAATGTTCAAAGTCCGCGAGGATTTTGACAAGATTCAGGCCTCCCGACCTGACTTCAAGCGTGATGCGCCGGTCACTTTCTCCAAGCCCCCGAATCCAAACTGGAAACAAGGCGATGGTGCCAACGATGGTGGAGAGAGTCTGAAGAAGAATCACGTCGAAATCGATCCATACGAAGAAGGACGACCGGCATCATCAAACTATAAGCTCTTAATCTCGGGGATTGTCCCAAGACCGATTGCGCTTATCAGCACCAGATCCAAAGATGGAAAGACGACGAACTTGGCACCGTTCAGTTATGCTCAAGTCATCAACCACGATCCTCCTCTTTTCACAGTGGGATTCGTTGGCTCGCTTGAGAAGGCCAAGGACTCGCTGAAGAACATGGCCGAATCGGGTGAATGTGTGATTAATATCATCTCTGAGCATTTTGTCGAGGCAGCCAATGCGACCGCTATCAATGCACCGTACGGAGTCTCCGAGTGGGAGATTTCCGGGCTGCACCAAGCACCTTGCTCAGTCGTCCAGGCTGCCCGTGTGAAGGAGTCAATGTTCTCAATTGAAGGCAAGCTCGTCGAGACTAAGGAGTTTCAGAGCAGGACGACGGGTAAGACAACGGGCACTTTGGCGATTATTGAGGGCGTTCGTTTCTGGGTGAGGGATGACGCTATCAACGAGGACAAGAGCATCGTCGACCTCAAGGTCCTGAAGCCCATCAGTCGGCTCGGAGGTATCTCGTATGGGCGTACCACTGATGCCATCGAAATCTCAAGACCAAACTTCTAGATGGCTGTACAGCACTCCGGATGAAGGAGATTTTCTGTCGGTTCGGGGGTAGAGGCCATAAGATATAGACATGCTTATCACATCCTAGGAATCTTCAATCAGACACAAGTCGAGGCCCCCTTCTCATGAACCGTTGTCTTCGGTGTTCCACACAGATAGGCCTTATCCCCAGTCTCCGAATTTCCCGCTCAATTGCGAGTATTGGAAGCACATATGGAGTTCATATGCCATAGAAGTTTGCGTTCCAAATCTGGTCAAAGCTTGGACCGGCAACATGCCACTATTGTATAGAATTAGATTGCTCGATTCATACCACGGTACGTGGAGAATAAAGATGGTCAACGCCTCCACCAGCGGATTTGTTGAGGCTTCTAGGCTTCTAGCCTTCTATGTAGGCTTCGAGACTTTTAAGTAGACTCGTTCCGTTGTCTGTTTGTGGACCTCGGACTTACTCCGGTCTGAGTCCATTGAGCCACGCGGAGCTAGGACTGCAGGAGTCCAGGAGCGTTCTCCGTGGCCCATGGACTGTGACGAGTCTGACGACTGTCTAATCCCGTCGATCTTTTATTTTCCTCATTCCCAGGCTAAATTCTTCTTTCCCTGACTCCGGAGATGATTAAAGTATTCTCCCCGGGGGCTGGCCCCTGCAGGAACAGAACCTCAACATCGAGATCATCCAACAGGCACGGTTCTTGACCCTTATTAGTAGCTTCTAAACAGCGTAGGAAAGGCCGACAAACCATTACCTGTTGGACCCACGGAATAAGCAGAAGGGGGATCCACAGAGTTGCGGAAATAAGGAAGTATTCGGTTCATTGCTTAGATCGATAGTAGCTGTATGCTGTACCCAGTTTGGATGAATACTTCTAGAATCACGGGACAAGCAGATGTAGGTAGCATCCAGAACCATGGAGGGTCACATGGTGGTTTCTATTTTTTGGGGCCCCAGCCAGGGCGCGGAATACGGAGAACACCTTACCTACCTTACCTATCCATGTTTCTTGCTTTTGTCCACCGATACGTATGTGTCTCCTCTCAGCCTAATTCTGTCTATTTTTGTGTATCTGTATCATTTGTCTCTGATACCATTTCAGTTTTGTCCCTCTGTCATTTTACGTGGGAGTGGTCGAAACATTCTTTGAGCAGGTCCGGCGGCTTCTTGAGCCAGTGCGCCCAAGCATTGCGCAAATAACCACACTCGATCTCGGCCATACTAATTCAGTGCAGAAGCATTTTCGCATGAGATGAGATACAGAAAAATAATGGTTATAATCGCTGACCCTACGAGTAAAGATAATTGTTTACCAATACACAAACTATAGCCCTGCTGACGCATTAATTAGAATAATTATTGTGCCCTCCCACATCCCGACCTTGCGATCCTGCGCCTGCCGCAAAGTGGGATAACGTCCATGGAGTTTTCTCTTCTACTCGCGCTTCGTCCCATCGATCATCCGCATCGCGGAATCTACCAAAGTCCTAGCTTCGCTCGCCAACTCCCTTGGATCTGACTCGCGGTCGCGATCGATTGCTCCAGCGCCGGGAATAATCAGCTACCTAATGTGACATGTGTTGTGACCACGGATGAATATTCGCTCGCAATGAGCCACTCGTCTCCTGTGAAGAACGGCGGCAGTAATGTTCCTCCTGCAAGGCAAATACGTTTTGTCTCAAGCGATGGACAGCCCCAGCCGAAGCGCCGTCGAGTCAATGCGGCGTAAGCTTGCCTTCGTACCATGTTCTCTACGGAGCTGACGGTAACCTTGGTGACTTCTATAGGTGTCGCACGTGTCGCAAACGGAAGATAAAATGCTCTGGTGAACAGCCAGGTGAGAAGCTGATGCCGCTCTTATACTTTTCTATGCTGTTACTGATAACCTGTTCCCTAGTGTGTAAAACTTGCCTGGATTACAAACATGTCTGTTTAGGATACAGTGAATCTCCTACTCACGTTCGGACGCATTCAGGGACCGCATCACAAACCCCTAGTCTCGCGCCTCTACCCTCTGCTAGCGAGAGAACAAATCCTCGAACGGTCAAGAGTCAAAGTCCAGATGGTGCTTCACAGTATAAGCAAGCCGTAGGCAGTGGCCTTGACCGGCATACCGATCATTTAAGCTCTCAGGATGCCCTCGTATCAAGAGAGACACCTTCAAGTAATCTCCGTGAGTCGGAGCAGCATATAACCCGAGCAAGCCCGGAAAGCAGTACGTTATATTGGACAAACCTGATTACAATTGTCATTACTGGCTGCGTTGACTCACATTATTCTCAAAGGTCGGACCTCCCTAAGCTCAAGCCATCGCACCCACGTTCCTTATTTTAGATATTTCGGGCCGACAGCCATTGTCCCCGGCTTCAAGCAGATGGTTAGTCTGGCTTCTTCCTGTGGGAGCCTCCCTTTTGCTTATTTGCCTGCAGGTAGTACAGGTGCGTGGGTCTCGCAAAAGCAATGCTTCGTTGTCTTCAGGTATGCATCCAACCCACTCATGCTTATGGCCTTCTATGGCCAAGGTCGTCGCTTGCTTTTGACAGATCGAACGACATCACAGAGTCCCTTTCGCCTCTTCGAAGTCCAAAGTCTGCAGATGTGGGCATCAGTCATATAAATACGCTGGTCGATAACCGCGAGCTCCGAGACGCGAACACCATCCCGTTCTATGACAGAGACGATACTTTACCCGTCAGCAACCTGGTCATGCACCTTTGCGACCTGTTCTTCGTTCATCTGGGCTGCAGTTTCCAATTCTTACAGCGAGATCGATTTCTTCGTGATCTAAAGGATAAGAAAGTTGATACCATGCTTGTTGACGCAGTCTGTGCCTTGGCCGCGAGGTTTTCGCCGCACCCGCTATTGAGTCCTCCTCAGGCGCCGTCTA
Source organism: Aspergillus hiratsukae (assembly GCA_014281905.1). Taxonomy (NCBI): domain Eukaryota; kingdom Fungi; phylum Ascomycota; class Eurotiomycetes; order Eurotiales; family Aspergillaceae; genus Aspergillus; species Aspergillus hiratsukae. The sequence continues at coordinate 130,233 of JACBAD010002095.1, read as the reverse complement.
TCGATGGCTCGGAGTTGCGGACTGACGTGAAGTGCTCAGACCGCGGTCAGGCTTTTGCCCACAGGGCAATGGGCGCCTTGGTTGACTCGCTTCCATGCCCCACACTTTCCGTTGTTCAAGCCTGTCTTTTGCTGGCCTACGAACAATTCGGATCGAATCATGACAGTGGTCTTTGGATGTATCTGGGTATTGCCATTCGAATGGCTCAGGATCTTGGAATGCAGAAGGTGCAGGGACTGCAACACAGCTATGGGCGGAGGGGCGTGACTCCAAGTGCAGTTGTGTCTGGACAGGCAGGAAAGCTACGGGAGGATGAATATGATCAATGCGCCGGGGCTCAAGTCCCTTTAAGGCCCAGTAGCGAGACGAAGCAACCCGAGGACCAGCGCGCCTGGGAGCGTGAAAAGGTCGACACGTTCTGGAGTATTTTCTTCCTGGATCGTGTAATCTCCTCTGGTACTGGGAGGCCAGTTACGCTACGCGACGAGGAGATAGAATTATGTTTCCCACTACAGTCGGAATCTAAATTACCTAACGGCTGGCCTGCACCGTTCCCGCCACTTATTCGCATAATACACCTTTACGGAAGGGTCACAGATTTGATCAATGGTATTCAGGATGCGAACCATGTCACAACAGAGACGTTGAAGAGACTTGCCGGGATGGAAAGTGATCTGACAGGTAGGTGTTCATCTTTCTCTTTTTCTCCAATCATGTGGTTCCCTCGTGGACTTACATATTTTTCCAGGCATCTACCAGCGACTGTCGCCCAGACTGCATTTTAATGCGGCCAATTTCCAGGCCTACGTGAAAGCGAAGGAAGGAACAAATTTCATACTTCTCCATTTTGTAAGACCATTCCAACATCTACAATAATTTGGACTCTTGATCTAACATGCATAAAGTGGTTTCACACTCTCATCGTCCTTCTTCACCAGCCCACTCTCCTGAATTCATTCGGCGGTACAATACAGCATCTCTACCCAAACAGCAGAGAATTGTCGATGTCCTCAGCTAAGACAATAGCCGATATTCTATCTTTCTCTGAGCTTGTTGATGGGAAGAGCTTCATCGGCAATCCATTTACGAGCCAGCCCATGTACATCGCTGCTTGCGCTTTTCTCATGGAGAGCGCATATTATTCGTCGCCTCCTTCGAGATCCGGTTCCCCTCCGTGTCAACCACTTCTCAATGACCAGTCTAGTGGCTTCGTGATGCCAAACATGGACTCTTCGTCGGAACGGAAGTCGAGGGCTAAGCATATTCTTCTCGCTTCCGCTGCCCGAGAAAACTACCAGCGGTGCTACAAAGCCCTCAAGGCACTCGAGACATATTGGGAGGGTACTAGGTATATTCTAACCGTTCTAGATCAGAAGGCTAAGGGTATCGTGGATCCATTACTCTATACTGAAGAGGAGATGGAGAATGCAGCCGAGACATTTCCACTTCCGCCCTCCGCTGCTCCCACCTCTCGACAGGCAAAGCCACCAATGAGTGCCGCGGCTGAGCCAAAAAGGGCAGCAAGTGCTGCAAATTCCTTTGCAGATGGCAGAACGTCGCCGAGGATTGACCCGGGGCAAGGTATGACAATCATGACATATTGGCACTTCGCAAATGCGACAGCTAACTTATTTCTCCTAGCCATTGGATGGGCTCTTACTGGAGCCACCAACTCTTCCCAACCAAACCTCAGCTTGTTATACCAGATGCCAGTTTCCCAAGCCGATTATGACTCAAATAGACCTACCTATTCTTCTCAGTATAGTCACAGCTACCCCAATCTGCCGGCGCCATTACAACCGGAGCAAGGTTCAAGCCCGTATCAGCAGTCAGTGGAAACGCCGCGGACTTCAGACGGGGCACGATCTTCATCAATTCCTAATGGACCCCCGACATACGGTCCCCTTGTTCCTCCTGGACGAGTTGCCGCTTCCGATGCCAATCTTCTACTGGGCCTAAACACATCATATTCTAACTCTACCGATAGCACATCGAATACTCAACCAACTTACACTCAGGGCCTTACCTCTTCGTCCTCGTCTCAACTGCAACCGCTAAGCTCTCACTACAATTACCCCTTGGCGTCTGCACAGAGCGAACGGCATGCAGGTAGCAGCCATATAAATCCACACTCGACCCATCTACAATCAAACATCGGCTCGAACTTTGGAGGGGTCTTTATAGAGAGCCAGGATGTCGATGTGAATGCTCTCCAACAACAACAAGAGCACTTTCCATTCCCCTTCAATGGTGAAATTCTACCATGGCTTGAATATCTACCGCAAGATGTCCTCCATTATTTTGGGGAACAACCAAATTACCCTTCTCTGATGAGCGCAGACGAAAATCATACCCAACCTTCGGAATGAATCCATGCCATTTTCGTCGCATACATCTGACGACTGTATGAATATATGACCTGTATTTTGTCAACTTTTGTCATGATTGAGTGAAAGAAAGTCCTTCAAACATCTAGGCATTGCATAGGCTTTCTAATTAGTGAAATTGGAGAACATTGCTTCCCAAACACACAGAGTAATAATTCTTCCAAGCGCATGTATATAGATTCGCAACCCCAGGCTCTAAATTCATTAGAATAGGGTCTCAGAGAGAAATAGTGCACCTTCCGTATACAGAAGTCATGTTGGCTGTCTGTAGAGGATGAGGGACCATCCCCTGAGTTGATTAAGATCTGGCATCAACTCATCAAAAGATCACTGAGCTATTGAGTATCAACGCCATCTCGAATTAATCAACAAATTTCAGTGTACAGAAGTTATTATAAGGTACCATGAACCTCATTCCTTTTGTGCCACGCCACAAGGCAGGAGAGTGTCTGGGATAGGCATCTCTAGCACTGGAGCCTGAGGACAAGGAGAACTGCGTCCCAGCTGCAGCTCCTGTCAAAAAGTGCTGTTAAGAGCATAGCTCAGACAGCATCCTCTAGGAGCAGAGTGGTAAAGGCAAGCAGAGAAGAACCTCAGCTGAGGCAGGTAAGGCTTCAGAAGAAGCTCCTATCTCTGAGCCACCATTCAATGATGATGAGGAATTTGATGTCAATCTGGCCGCCGAACTCGAAGCCGACGATGACATTAGCGAGGAATACCGATTCCTGACGGCATCGAAGATGATTTCTTTGGTAAGGTAGGAACCGAGCCAGAAATCATCGACCCTCCTAATAGCGATTTCGTTGCACTGCTTCGGGATCTTATTAGCGAATTGACAGTGGGCGAAGGCACACAATGTATGAAAGATGGACAACGAGCATAGGGCCATGACATTCGGGTATTGGTCCTTGCTTGGCCGCTTGTCAGCTGATTTTAGGCTTCATTATCAATCAAATCGCCCGCAAGTTCCGCAACCTTGGGCCCACAGATATCCGGCCCACCTATCCGTGGTTAGCCCACTACCTCGCGTTATCGCCTCTCACTTTTTTCCATAATCGCGCCATGTGATGATGTGAATTAGTCCATCTCTCCAAGGCAAAGATTCTTTCCGTTCTTTTTCTCTACTCCGGTATTCATCTCAATCATGCCTTGATGCTCTGACCCAAATGTGGTCTCCTTAGTTGGAATTTTAGCAAGTTCATTCTAATCAGATTTATCTTCTTCCACGATGGACCCTGTCCTTCGCGAGCTCAACCGGCTCGACCCTGCGGTACCCTTCCGCGCATCTTCCAACCATCTGCATCACACGTGGGCTAAGACGTTCTACTCGCGCCCTGAATTGTATATCCGGCCGCAATCAATCGCAGAAATCCAGAACGTGGTGACGCTGGCTCGTCGATGCCGTCGTCGCCTGGTCACCGTGGGCAGCGGTCATTCCCCGTCCGATTTGACCTGCACTTCTTCGTGGTTGGTCAATCTCGACGATTTCAATCGCGTTCTACACATTGATCCCGAGACACATGTTGTGACGGTCGAGGCTGGGATACGGTTGAGGGATCTGGGCCGTCGGTTGGAGGAATATGGCTTGACGTTGTCGAATTTAGGCAGCATTGACAGCCAGTCCATTGCCGGGGTCATTGCGACGGGGACCCACGGAAGCTCCCTGCGACATGGTCTGATCTCGGAATGTATCATTTCGCTGACTCTGATGTTGGCGAACGGGCAGCTGGTGCGCTGTAGCGCAACCAACAACCCGGATCTTTTCCGCGCGGCCCTGATCTCTCTAGGGGCATTGGGTATCGTTGTCGAGGTCACTTTGCAGGCTGAACCGACGTTCAAGGTTGCCTGGAGGCAGATGCGACGACCGCTGTCCAGTGTGCTGGCCGAGTGGTCTTCCGGTCTGTGGACTTCGCATGAGTTTGTGCGTGTCTGGTGGATGCCGTATGAGAAGAGTGCGATTGTCTGGCATGCAGACAAGACGGATCTGCCATTACGGAAACCTCCCAAGACTTTCTATGGGGAGTGGATCGGTTACCATATCTACCATAACCTGTTAGCGCTCTCCAACTACTTCCCCCGTATCCTTCCCTGGGTTGAATGGTTCGTGTTTGGCCTGCAGTATGGATTCAAGGCGGAGAAGACGGTGACGGAAGCCGTAGAGCCTGCCCGTGAGGGGCTCTTGATGAATTGTTTGTACTCACAATTTGTCAATGAATGGGCACTCCCTCTCGAAAAGGGCCCGGAAGCGATCACGCGCTTGTCGGCATGGCTCCATGGGGATATGGAGACCGCTCGTATCCCGTTCTCTGTTGATGGACTGTGGGTACACTGCCCCGTGGAAGTCAGAGTCGCAGATTCCACTTACGAGGGGAAACCTCGCCCTTTCCTGGACCCCACTTACCCTGATGGGCCTACGCTGTATCTCAATGCGACTCTCTATCGTCCATACCATCGGGATCCCCCGTGTAAGGATCGTTACTACGAAGCGTTCGAGTGGCTCATGCGGGACATGGGCGCAAAGCCACACTGGGCCAAGAATTTCAAAACAGAACGCCGGGAGCTGCGTGAGCTCTACGGTAAGGACATGGATGAGTGGCTGAGAGTGCGGAAGCAAGTGGATCCTGACGGCATGTTCCTTGGAGAATGGCATCATCGCCACCTACCCTTGTCTGGAGCCGAGAAAGACACGGCGTCGACAGGCTCAACCGTTTTCCCGCTTTCGGAACGTGAACAGCTCCGTCGCCGGGTAGACATTCCTGGAGCTGGTGATGGCCTCGAATGGATCGGAGATAAGCGGTGGCAGGCGACCTCAGGGCGTCAAGCTGCTGCCTCGTCGAATCTCGAGGAGAAGAATCTGGACGATGTATCAAGTCCTCCTATGACAGCCACCAGCGAGGAAAGTTTCGACTTGCTTGCTGCTGGTGAGGCAAGTGTTGTGCTTCCAGGTGACCACTCGTAAAACGAGGATGCCTGACAGGTGACCTGAAGTAGCAAACAAGGTACATTTTTGAAGCCTATGAATGGCTGGCGCGAATCCCTTTCGCCCTAAGTCATTCTTCCTGGATGGTAGATATTGCCTCCGGCGATGATGTACACTATAGTATCTCCTTTTAAGCATGCCCGATGAACGATTCAATGTTGGTATTCTTCGTTCCGTTTCTTTCTTCTAGTTCGCGTCGGTGTTTGCTGCAAAGAAGCATTACCTCGCCCTTGGACAAGTTCCAGCGGCAGGATGACATCCTCGAGCTTCCTTCGGCAATCGCTCATTTTCGTCATTGGATATTGATCAGGTCACGCTGTCGAGTGTATTGGACTTGAACCCTTGTCCCTGGGCTCTTGATTGTGCTACTTGAGTCAACCTTAATGTGAGATTTTGACAGGGTAGCATTCCGGCTGTGCTGTCTTCGAGAGGCAAAGAAATGATTTACAGTATGTCTGCCCCAGATCGAGACGTTAGTCCTCACCGTGGCTGGTCCCGAGATTTCTCCTGCAAGCCTGGCACTAAGAGCAATGACACCTAGAGTCAACCATTATGGCGCATCTTAAGCTTGAATACATCAGTTATTGTACCGTCTGGCACTATTCGGCTTGAGGAGCTGGTAGATTATCAGCCCGTTATCAGAATATAATTCCGTTGCGAACACGGCGCAGGAGCTCTTGGGGTAAGGCCGGATATGCTTGTTTATGTCATTCCATGCACGCCATACCAGGATGACTCGATACGGACCAACTGCTGTGAGAATCATGGGACTCGTCCATGTAACCAACTCAGTCTGCCATTCATTGATTGATTGCTCGGGTGTTTGATACTTTGAAGGATCAGACTGGAGATAGTTGCTCCTGCTGATATTGACGATCAGGGATTGTTGGAGCTGGGACGTGCCGTCTTCGGGGATCACCTCTCCGACTCATTTCACCCTCACCCTCACCCATTCATCTATTCTGACCCTCATCCTCATCCTTGAGTCGGCATCAAGTCCCACCAGTTCGCTCGTCTGAACGCGTAATAAATTTCAATTCCCAACTGTCGATGTAGAAGGTCCGGGAACCTGTTCTGATCGCCGTTTTCTCAAGTTGACAGCAGCGCCACGTCTCCAAGAGAGACGTGGTGGTTGGGTCTTTGCGATACTCAAAGTGTCATCTGCGACAATACGAGTACTGCAGTCGCGATTATTCATCTCATTTCCGTCGGATTGCTAAATGAGGGGTTTTCATCGGCAACCCTTCGCTCTTTGACCTCGTTCTTGGAGCTATGACTGTCATAGCTGCAGGAAGGTGAAACTACTGCATGCATACAACGCCATAGCTTCTCACCGTGCGTCTCACCGTGCGTCTCAATGTTGGAGATTCTTCTTCTATCAGTCTTGATTGTCTTAGGTAAGACCATCGCATACTTTGTCCAAGGCGATACCGTTGCTTGTATTGAAGGGACAATGAGTTGGGCAATCCGTACACAACGTATTGAATACTCCTGCTGTACCTCCCCTGGCCTTAATCAACCGTGTTAAGAGAGGGGTAGGGATTTTGGCTGAGATCAGTCTCCCAAAAATCTCCTATCTACAGAATCCTGCTGCTTCAACCGATTCCCCTCTCTGCCAGTGTTGAATGGTCGACGTTATTTTTGCTTTCAACAACCTGCACCGGCGATTTTGCTATTACCAGAGGCAATTGACAGCATTTCCGACGTGTCAGTCGATGCTATGCACGGTACTTTCCTAGCAAGTCCATACGTCGCAGAGTGATATGCGGTCTTAGCATGCCGCCCCGCCCCTCTGCACTTTTTCAATCGATCGAATAGGCGTTTGATCGGCTGAGGCTGCTCATGCACATCAATTTCTGTCATCACTGAGACAATCCCTGCTTCTGCTTCATTTTATATTTTTTGCTTTTCATCTGGTCTCATTTTCTACCAGTCATTACGGGCTGTTTGACTCGATGTCGCCCGTCATGTGATGTACTTGTTGTCCTTCGTCCTCCTGGGACATTTACTCATCACACAACAGCGAGAAATGTCACTGCCTGGTCTCGGACATTGTCTATGCACTTAATTTGCGAAACCCAATGTCTGTCTGTCCTAGCTGACATCGTCGGGGCCATCCAACTCACAAGTATCTCGCTATGATGTAAATGATGCCACAGCTTACAGGCTTATATCCGCCCAACTTGAGGCAGGGTTCGACATCGACTAGAGGCAAAACCATGCGGCAAAGAATGAGTAATGATGAATTAGCTACTATACCTTCTTGGCATGACACGGGACACAGACCAAGGCACGCGCCCATTGACTGCATACATACTGATGGCCAGGATGTGAGATTGGGGACTGCGCTGGCCAGCCATTCACCAATGACAGTGGTCAAAATCACCGATAGGCGTCTATTATGCCTCACCGGCTCGAATCAATCTTTGATCCTGCAGCACGGGGTCTCTGGTGTGACTGACTCTTCTTTGGGGCCATATTACCCCGAGGTATGTATCACAGCCAGGAAAACTGAAGAAAAGCAGACGAGGATTGTGCACTTACGCGATAGGGCAAGTATTATCTGTCGCTGACATTTGGCCGCAAAATGGTCAGAAGGTGATCCTGACCCTGGTCTTCTGCGCTTCGCTGCCCAAATGACAAGGGTTTTATCCGGCCAATGCTGACTCACAGTGCTATGTTTACGGCCCCTTTTGCTATGACGGCTCGGACCGTCTTTGGCTCGTTATGACGGGCGAATTCTACCAGGATACAGACTGGCAGCAAGTTCAACGAACACAGGGCTAGGCGACCAGTTTGGCGCCATGACGGCCCCTGGTGTATGTATCTGGCACAGCCACAGCGCTGTTAGGGACGTCCAACGACCCGTGCCGTTCAACATGATGGATCGTTTTCCACGTCATCAGCAACATCTATGCGGTGTACATCAAGGTGCGGGACTCGTATGCGGGGCGATTACAATACGTATGTTTCTTCTGTCGGACATTGTCTCGATATGTATAATGACCGCAAGCGCTCTCAGCCTCCCTTGCTCTCCTTGATGTCGCCCGTCTCTCACGCTCATATGCCCCACCTTCCTCCTTCATCATCTCTGATACTGTTTTAGTGATTAGTCAGGAGTGGCCATTGAGCTCACGGTCTTGTCAAAGCGACACGCGATTCACTGTTTGAATTAAATCGCGCGGTAGTTCTCACAGCAGTTGCGACCAGCCAAATGTCACGGCAACCGAGGCTCTGTCCCAAGTCTCACATACCGGGCTATCCCAATGCGTTCTGTGATCTCGCAGCGTTGGCGTCATTATCGCAGCCGGAACCTCGGTCTGGGTCAGGCGAAGAGAAGTCGGAACAGCGAGTTTTCCGAGTCAAGCGGAAGCATGTCCTGAAAGCTTGCGATCGTTGCAGGGTCAAGAAAACCAAGGTTGGTGCCTGAGAAGACACTGGGGACGATGTTCTCCAGAGCATAGGACTATCAGTCATGCTCACATATGACAGTGTGATGGGAAGCAGCCATGCAACCGTTGCTCAGCGCATAACCACCCCTGCCTCTTCCGAGAGAGGAAAGCGACACAGACGAAAGTCTACTCCCGAGGGTGAGACTATTTCAACTGCTTTCTCACGCGTGTCGCTCACGCTATTGCTTTGGCTCCTCACGGTGTTGGTGGATTTGAAGGAAACTGAGTCTGACAAGCCTTGTCTGCCTGCACAGATTCGTTGAGATGCTCGAATCGCATCACTCACTAGTCGTCAAGGCGTTGCAGAAACTCTACAAACTCTCCTTGAGCAAGGAGGGATTCCCTGGAGAGCCTCTTCCCGAAGCTTCTGACGGGTACCCCCTGACGCACGCTATCTTGGACCGTTTGGGACTGATCAAGCAAGCCGAGGAGAACCCTGAAGACAGCAACGAAGACTCTGAAGATCTACAGTATTTGCGCTTGTTGTCCACCTCGGCTGAATGCAGCGCAACAACAGACCCCTCTCCAGAACCAGCTACTCCCCCCGAGCCCTCGTCCAGCACCTGCAGTCCCGTCGACCTCTCCCCTATAGGGACTGATTGGAAGTGGAACTTCCCTTCAATTCAGACTGTCCGTTCAGAGCAGTATCATAGCTATTCCAACCAGGATTTCTCTGGGCTGGCGCTGTCTCGGACCAACAATCTCCCTGGTGATACTGCATGTCTGGGCACAGCAACAACGGTGCTCGGCCATAACCATCCGTACCTTTACTATCTAGATACTTGTAACGCGGATGCCAAGGAGTCGCTTGGCTCTTGCGTGACTGCCGGGCCCGGTTTTCAACAACCTGCATCCGCTACCGAGATGCCTGTTAACATGCTTGGCGGCTTCGATGTCCACATGCAAGAGCAACAGCCTCTTCATCCGCCTCTTGTTCCAGGCTGGTCCTACCCACGCGAATAGCACGTCTGTTGGGGGTCATGGGAAGCCAAATATCCCTCCTCCCTTTCGACCCTCTTCTATATGATCTATACGGCTTTTTTTTCTCCACCCGCCCTAGATGACCTTGACGTCCATAGCTACCTCATCTCATTTTCTCATTTTCTTCTCGTGCCCCATTCCCTGGTGCTCATCATAGTGCATGGCCTATGCCGGTCGTTATCGCTTTGTTTCTAAGGCCCTGAGATACCATCATCAGATATCCAAATGCAGTTCGTTTTTGTCTAGAGAGGTACATGAGCAGGGAATATTGCGGCTGACGATCGCTTGTCGAGTATCAAGTCACCGCTTCTGCTCGGAGATATGTCTTTATAAAAAGACACATTCATACGCGGGACATCTCGTCCTTGGGTCGGGGTATTACTTCCTGCGGGGGGAAGCCTTCCGATCTATCAGCCTGAGAACTCCTCAGAAAGATCTCCAAAGGAGATTTCAAATGGATGCCTTCCGAACTAACAGTACATGAAGTATCAGAACGTTTGATTCGACTCCTAGACTAAATGCATAATGCAGGAAATAACCCCAGGCGCGGAAAAACCATGGACAAGCCTATTGCGCGAATAGATATTTTGGAATGAAAAAAACAAAGTGGACGCTACATGGCCAAATAAGACGACATGGACGCAGTCCGAGACTTATATTAACTGAGTGTATCATTTCCGCGGAGAACATCAATGGTGGCTCTCTGCTTTTATTGCACTTAAATGTCCCTTGTGGACTTTCAGAACAAGACTCCCTTAGTCCTCAACGTCAGTTTCTGTGTTCGTGTCGCTGGTATCTCCCGCATCGCCTTCCGTATCACTCTCCTCCTCGCTAGACTCATCAGAGGGCTTCCGTGCCTTCTTCTTGGGCGGTTGGCCAGTCTTCAGGGCCTGCATTTGGCCAGCAATAGAATCTATCATCGAGAATTGATTAGTGACTCGGCAATGCAGAAAAAAGATTGCAAATGAGCATACCTTCGTCGGGCTCGCTGATGTCGTCTTCTTCCTCGAGGGCAGCCGCCTTGGCCGGATCGTCGACTTTTAGCGTGATGTCCAGCTTTGTGTCGAGACCCAGATAGCTATCACACAGCATGTGCATGACAAACGTGAAGTCTCCTACCTGAGGAGGAGCCTGGAACTGCATCTTGAGTGTTTGCACGTTGAAAGTCGGCTTGCCTGCCTCGTCGAACAGGGGCTTATCGAAGGTGGTGAAGGTAAATGGGGGCACGGCCATCTTGCCCTGCTTGGCATCGGCCAGGAAAATGTGCCAGCGAGGAGAGTGGTCGCGAGCCAGGTAGGGCGCGTGAGCGAGTGGGGGTTGGATGGTCTCGATCTTGTTCTCGACCTGTTGGCCGTTGACGGTTTTGGTAGGTCTGTTCTTGGGGGGCTTCCGACCCATGAGAGCGTCGAGGTCGTCCTCATCTGGGTCGATGTCTTCCAGTTCGGCGGGGTTCACTTTAGGGACGTTGGTGGAACCCGGAGGGATGAATCGGGCTTTGACGACGAGTTGCACCAGACTGCTTGGGGTAATGACCTTCTCTCCCATCACCTTGAAGAAGGCCTTGGAGACTTCAATAGCGGGAAGTTGCCTGGCGACGGACACAGCTGTCGAGTACTGCTTCTCGGACAGGAGACCAGCACCAACGGTCAGACTGCGCCGCTTGTCTTCGGGCAAGCTCATGAACTTCTGCACGGTGTAATGGTCCTTGGCATCTGCGCCTTCAATGGCCTTGACGACTTCGTTGTTGAAGTATGGCAGTTGCAACAGGGGCGATGAGCCCGGAGCAACGGCTTGGATCAAATGTTGGGATGTGCGGAAGGAGCCGAGAATAGGCTGAAGGTTACCAAAGGCGAGGGAAATGGCTGTAAATGCTTCGTTCAGAGAGAGCGCAATTGGAGCAGCCTCGTATTTTTCTGCGAAAGAAAGTATTCGTTAGCGAACTGATTTTCAGACGTACAGAACGTCATATCTCACCTCCATTCAGCGTAGCATCCTCCAAGTCAACCCTGCCCAAGTAAGCCCACAGCAATGCGAGCGCCTTTCGCCGGGTGGAATCGTCCATTTGTGACAGAGCCTTCCGAGTCTCAGGTGCCAGTATCGAACCTTCAGCCAAAACCCTCTTCTCAAGTTTTGCAAGTCCAGTTTCCGCGTGGGAGCCCTTGAGCATGTCTTTGAACTCCACGCCTGCAGACAGCGCATTGATGATACCGCCGTCGGTGATGTCTTCCTTGTATTCCCGGAAGATGTTGCCGGCGCTTGCGACTAACACTTTCTCCTTGGTGTAGCGCTGAGATCCATACCACCATTTTCCGACGATATACGGCAACAGAACGCCGAGCAGAGCTCCATAGACCAACAAGACGTATTTCCCATTTCCTTCGGAAACGATGAGCTTGGGGAGAGCAATACCGATGCTGAAACTTTGTTTGCCATCGGGGTGGCCGTATTGAATGTAGTTATTCCGCACTTCTTCATCCGTCAGCGCTTTGTAAGCCTTGGTCAGTTCAACGAAGCGCTCGTTGAGAGTCTCGATGGTCTCGTTCTTAGAGGGATCAGGGCGGACTTTGTCGGGATGGTAGATGAGAGAAAGACGCTTATAGTGTCTGGAGATGGCTTTTTCGTCCGCACTCTAGAAAAGCATCAAGTTAGCGATCATTCGCACTCTTCGCTCTTCCAAACATCTGCTGGATTGGACGGTATTTCATACCCTTGAGATACCCAGAATGTCATATGGATCCCAGATCTTCGGTACGGTTCTCGCAGTGACGATGATAAGATAGACCATCCATGCCATGATGGCATACCCTGCGATGACGGTCACTATGCGCTTGATACGTCGTTCCTTGCGCAGGCGTTTCCGCTTCTGCGCTTCGATGAGATCGCCATGTTGTGGCTTGTAATCTGATTGTATCCGGGGCGCGGTATTCTCGAGCTCTGAATACAGACAGTCAGCCATCCCTGCGTTCGTTCTGTTTCCGAGATACTTCTGCGACTCACCCTTGCTCGGCTTGAGAAGGTTGTATGTGAGAGGGAGGGTGACGAGGCCACTAAGAGTCAGGATGAAGAACGGGAAAAATTGCCCCTAGACGGATGATATGTATCAGTGACAAACGAGCAGATGTATGGATTCGAGGCGAAGGTCTCTACCTGTTCATCGTAATTGTAATCTGTAGACATGGTGAAGGTATTCCACTACGGACACGGTTGCCCTCGGTGAGTATTAGAGCTAGCAAAAAGAAGGCAGGCTATGGGAGAGATCTCGCATGAAGATGATGTCTGTCGTCAAAACAAATTAGGATATCGCCTCCAGGAGCATGGTCCCTTAAAAGATGTAACAAAGGAGTGGAAAGGACAAAGGAAAATGCTGCCCAGTATGCAGCATCCACAAGTAGACACGGTTATCGTAAGAGGCCACGGTCAATCACACTGGGGCAGGTATTCAACACCGCCTTCCCCTTATGGCTTAGCTGGACCCTGAATAAACACAACCTAAGGCTGTTTTCTACATCAAACCAGACGACTCCAATGATGTTGATAACAATCTGACACGGTGATTAAGAAATGTCTATCTGTCGAGACTTGAGACTAAAGAAAGAAACTTCACGTGGTTTTGTATTCTATTGTACAGAGTGTACATGGCTCTATATTCATGAACATACTGACATACTGACATCGCAGTTGTCATTACTCGATGAACTCAGTTCTGACCTCTATTTGTGCCTAACGTGCCTCGATAATCTAGCATGTCCTGTGCGATAGCACCATAATGCAAGACCTAGTCCTCCACTTTGCAGTCGGTGGTGGAGGTGGAAACTCGCGCTACCCTCTCAATAACTGACGTGACAGGAAAAACCCATACGGCTGTCGTTCACGAGTTGTTTTCCCGGGTTGATAGAAACGTGACCTTCCACGGCAAGCTTGTTTACGGGGAACTCAAGCATCAACAACCATTCAAAGGTTGGACGCGAATTCAACCCGCGAAAACAAGCCCGCCTGACAGGTCATCCCAATGTGGCTTTTCTCGAAATGAGCATTGCCACATCGCGTGGGAAATATCCTGAACCAGAATCACATGGCCAAGTGTTTGGTAGACCAATCCAATACTCGTGTGATCGCTGTACTCAAAGGAAGAGAACAGGTCAACGGGCATTTTCATTGCTGCAAGTCATGACTTGGGGGTTCCATGTAAATTGGTGCCTCGCCAGTTGAGAAGGGGTTTGGCGCTTGTGTTGTGTGTTGTGTCCTGCTGCGGCTGAGATCCCGCTGCAGGGTCGTGGCGTCCGATAGTGGTCGATCGTTCATCGGTTTGAAATTTTGATTTTAGCTTTTTTTGCTTTTCCGTCGCAATGCCCGGATGAGAACAGAAAATCGAAACCAGCGAAGGTCGATCCGTTTACGGCGTCACCCAGGTAGCAGCTTCAAGGAGTGCGGTCTATTGCGAGATTGGGAGTCAGAATGGATATCACAAGGGGAAGCCTGCCAAGGGGATAACTCACGGGTCGATATAGTCGAGACCACCAAAGTACTCCAGCATGCGATAGCAGAGGTCTACATCGTCACCCGGTTCACCTCCAAAGAGACGATACTGCTCTGCCTCCAGTGGCGACTTGCGCTCACGCACCTGCCTCCCCGAATACCCATGATGCCAGGTCTGGGCGGAGGGCGTCGGGAAGCGGTCCGGTGAACTGCAGGTGGCCCTGGACTTGCTCACACAGTATGCGGAGGGAACGCTTGAGCCGAAGTGATATGTAACGGGCGGAGAAGGATCGGATGAGTCGACACTGCAGCTGCGGTTCCGAGATCTTGGGCGTGTACGACGTCTGTTATGTCTCTGTCCCATTCTCGACGGGGGTTGGCAAGCGGAAGTTCAAAATTAAGGACTAACTCCTCTCTTGTTGATGTGGTAATAGTAATGTATAGGCGGGCTGGACATATGACAAGGAGTAAACAACTTTTAGAGAATCAGCAAGAGGGGAGTGACCATCACCCCCTGGGAAGGATGAGATGAGGTGAGGTGAAGAAAAGAAAACAAAAGATCGGGAGATGCAATATGATATACAAAGACGAGCAGGGTATATAAAGCCAAGGTATCTGACGATGAGTTGGTGCTGTGGTGTGACTCACTACCGCCCAATCGGGTAATCCATCAGAGATCACGTCAGGAATAGGCTCCAAAATCTGTTAGTCTGCAGGGCTGCCGGAGTGAAAACTCATCATCCCGAAAATCGGATCTACCTTTGACGCAGATTGCCAGATCCACTAAGCAAGTCTAGAAGGTTGTTAAAGCAGGGGTACCTAATATTAATGCGAGAATTTGATGGTGACAGATGGACTAATCAGCACGGCGGGATCATCCCAAATAATTGATGTTATCAAAGTAGATGATGCCTAACTATGGAGTCATATTCTGAGCACATTGAGCAATCTTGTGCGATATTTTCCAGCAATTGAGTGTTGTCCGGGTTTGTCCGACTGTAAACTCTGTATTGTAGTCTGAATTGACTATCTAGATATAAAACGTCATCTAGTTCTGCGATGTCGTCTAGTTTTGCGATGCCTGCAGGATTTCACTAGAGAGAGAGCTTAGGAGAGATCCGGAAGCATGGGTCTCATAGTCCTCTACAGGCATTATTACTATTCTGAAGCGAAAATCTCAGTGATTCATGACCTCATCTGATTCGACAGAAAAAAAAAACATTTTTTTGTAATATAAATCTCATTTTTCATCCCCCTTTCCCACAAAGGTGGTATGACTCCAACAGAGGAAAAGGGATAATTCGCAACACAAAGTGGCAAATCTGAACATGCCGTACGGTCCGAGTATTTCTCATGGGAAGGCTGGATGACTGATTGAATGGGTTTCTTCCATTGTGAGTGAAATTCTGCGTGATTTTCCGGCATGCTCGGCATGCCGTTTGTAAGTGGTGAAACAGGTCTATATGTCCAAGTATATCCGGACACTTTTAATCAGCAAGGCCAAATTACATAGGTGTTAGGTGGCCCAGTGCCAGAAGTCCGGTTCTAGGCCCTCATGCGCTGTTTCGACAACGATGAAACAGGATGACAATAATAATGTCTCCATCCATGACCCAGCAGACCGTCCTTTATGGCAACCTGAAATTAGAAAGCCGGCTAGTTGTCGATCCCCCGACGGATGATTTCTAGCATTTCCTCCCCTTTAGGAGCTGTAGTCAGGTTTTCGTACCCAGAGCTGGTCACCAAGATATCGTCCTCAATGCGCACGCCGCCAACGGGTATGTATTTCTCAGCCTCATCAAAGTTGATATACTTTGCAAAGGGCAGTTTCCGTGCATTCGCCAGAGCCAGTCGGGAAAAGTAGATGCCAGGCTCGACTGTGACCACCATACCTTCCTCCAATAACGGTGCGGAAAGTGTACAGGGACAATGACTCATAGACGGCACCAAGAGCCGTTTCTCCGAGACGTCATGCACTTCGAGTCCGACGTGATGGCCCAACCCGTGCGGGAAAAAGACGGTCGATGCGCCGGACTCGCGGATTTCTTCTACCGAGCCGCCCTTGAGGATACCTAGTCGCACCAACCCTTCAATTGCAATCACGTGCGCGAGGACCTGTAGGTCGAGAAATCGCACGCCTTTCTGTATACGCTTGATGCATTCTTCTTGCATCTCTTCTACCAACTGGTAGATGTCCCTGGCCCGCGCCGTGGGCCAGTCGGCGGCCAGGGGAAAGGTTCGGGTTACGTCACTGGCGTAGCAGTTCCACTCAGCACCCGCGTCCAGACAGACCAGCTGTCTTCCGCGAAGCGGCTCATCGTTCTTCACATAGTGAAGGACGGCGGCATTCTCCCCTGACCCGGCGATGATCTCATATGCTTGATTCTTCGCTCCATGGGAGATGCACGTATCCAGGAAAAGACCTTCGATCTCTGCCTCTGTCGACATTCGGAGAACGTTTTCGAGCACCTTGCGGTGAGCCAAAGCAGATACTCTGTTCGCTTCTCGAATCATCCGAATCTCATGCTCATCCTTGATGCCCCGCGCCGCATCCATGGCGGGTAACAGCGATTCGGCATCTAAGCGCAGTTCGTTGGAGGACACCTGGGGCTTCTGGGTCTCATGCAGTATATATAACAAACTCGTCTTGTTGTAGTTATCCACCCATCGCTGGATGTCACCCTTGAGAGACGCATAGTACCGCACTTGATCGACATCGTACCGTTCCTGAGCTTCTTTCACTGTCAAAGTCGGGCCCATCCATACGGCGCGGCGCAAGTCGAAATCGGGCACATAGAGCGTCAGGATATCATTCTTGATATCATATGTAAGATAGCAGTCCGCCTCATCCACTCCGCTGAGGTAGTAGAAGTATCGTCTTTGTCGGAACGGACGAGGCTGATCTGAATCTCCCCAATTGATTGTAGGCTGACCAACAAGGTAAATCAGACCAGCCGAGACCCCAAGCTTCGCAGCCACTCTTCGAACATGCTGTCTTGCTGCGCCGCGGGTCCGTTAGCCTCGGGTTCTAAGTTTTGGACCCCAGGTGAGACCCAAGCGCTGAGAAACACACTCTGAAGGGGGAGAGAGCGGGATGGGAATCCAGGAGATTCAGCGCCCTACGAACCTGGATATTTATCGCAGTCATTGCTGGTCAGGGTGATGTGGATATCAAGGGCATCAACAGCACTGATAACGATATCTGACCGCCCTGAGCCATGCATCTTGTCAATAGTTAACAGAGGGACGAAAGGGAGCATCAGGGATGCAATGTAGGAGGCTCTATGGCATGAGTCCATCAATAGTGCAGCCGCTATCTTCGTCATCCACAGGCGGTATTGAACTTACTGTAAGTTACCGATCACAGGTATACGACAGGCAGACACAGTCCATCCCTAGAGGTCCCTACATTTTTGAACTTAAAAGACAAGGACAATTCGAGTTCGAATTTTAGCAAAAAGACTATTTCCATTATGATTGAACTATCATCTGAATAAGTATTAATGTAGGAGGACGTCTGATCCTGGCGGATTTGCTGAATGCATCTTCTCTTCCCGGAAGCGTCTGGTAACTTACATACAGACAGCGTGACGCCTCTCTCGCTCTCTCTACCTAGATACTTCCGACTTGGACTTCCATCTTCTCTCCATCATTTCCTTGCTCTCGTCCATCTTCTCTGTCGCACGTTTGGCGTGTCTATTCATCTTCTGTAATTAATTCTGTCTACTTATCCGAACATCATAAGAATCACAGCCAGTCGTCTCTGCCCCGACGGTCAATGCGATGCGGGGATCTCAGGCATCGGGGCCTGGTGCTGTCTTCGCTCCATCGACGCTCACCACTTCCTTGATAAGGAACCCGACGTCGTTCCCATCGAACTCGGCTCCTCTCCCGTCTACAGACGCAGATCTCGTCGCCAAAAATGTCGAACATCTCCTGCAGTCATTAACGTCGCAGAGTGATGGCGGCCTGGTTGGCGTCAGTGGCAACTCGACCGGTTCGACCGGCAAGGGTATCTTGATCGGCGTCCTGTCTGCCTTTGGCTCTGCGACTGTTGCTGTCCTCGTTCTCGGTATCTTTTTCTTCTTCAAGTACACCCGACGTGGCCGGATTTTTCTTGATCGTATCGGGCGACCGGGTGAATTTGATGATGAGCAGGCGTTTGCGCGCGAGGAGGCGGAGGCCTTGGAGGTTATGGATGATATGTCGCGATCGGAATATATGAGAGCGAAGTGTGAGTTTGTGAGAGTGTTGACCGCACTACGTATCGATGCTAATTGTGATGGTTCCAGCGTTCGTGGAGGCCAATCCGCCCGAGTCGATGCAGACCGACATTTCGTTATCCCAGTTCCTCGCGATACAGGAAAAGGGTGTCTCGGCGTGGGAGTTCCAACCAGAGTTGGAAATCGCCAATTGCTTTGTCGAAGCCCGAACGGAAATCGAGTTCTATGATTCGGAATGTAGTGTGCAGACCAACTTGCCTGTTCCCAAGCAGAATGACGTCTATTACTGGGAAGCGAAGATCTACGAGAAACCAGAAAGCACTCTCGTTAGCATCGGCATGACCACAAAGCCGTATCCGCTGTTTCGACTGCCAGGTATGTTAACGTCCGAATATTCATGGCCAGTTCTCCCGCAAGCCTGTTGCTAACACATTTTGTCCTATCAGGCTTCCACAAAACTTCTGTCGCCTACTTGTCAACGGGTCACCGCCGATATAACCAGCCATTTTCGGCGACACCCTATGGCCCTCCTTTGGCGCAAGGCGATGTGGTTGGCGTAGGGTACCGACCACGATCCGGCACAATCTTCTTCACTCGCAACGGCAAGAAATTAGAGGATGTGGTGCATGGGGCTAAGACACAGAATTTCTTCCCTACAGTCGGTGCCAATGGTCCTTGCACCGTGCATGTGAACTTTGGCCAGATGGGATTTGTTTTCATCGAAGCCAACGTCAAAAAATGGGGTTTGGCTCCCATGACAGGCAGCCTGGCTCCTCCCCCGCCATATGGAAGCGAGCAAGGCAGCATCCTTCTTGAGTCCGGTCGCGAGAGCGCTGCTCAGATCTCTCAGCGGGTCTACCAGGACGCAAGGACAAACTCGACCGTCAGGATCCCACCCTCTCGTAGTCCCGGCCCGGTCCGATCATCCACCGATATTTCCCTCGCTCCACTTGCGCATATTCCCTCTCATGAAGACGTTGGTGAAGGATCGAGTCATGCTGATACCATTGCTGACGAGCAAACGCCCTTATTGAACACAAGCGATCTTGATCAGCCGCCTCCCGAGTACACGAGCCCGGACGGCAGTCGAAGAGGTAGTGACTGTACAGACGACCTGCCAAATCAGAACTCACCGCCGATACCGAGCTACGACGCCGCTGTGGGCAATCAAGCTGACAATGCTTCGAGGCCGGACGGAGACCATTGATTTCCATGACTTATTGTCTGTCGTTTTGCGCACACTGAAGCATCATTCCCTTTCCTCGGGAAACGCGCTGTCTATTTACCCTCATATTATGTGTATACCTCCTTGCCATCTGTCTTACTGTCAAATTTAGCGGGCCTGGTCTGGCGTTTCAATGGGCGGATCATTCTATGACTGGATTCTATGGGTTATGCCACCGTGGTTTGCGGTGGCAATGATATGACGTTACGTGTATAGGGATTGGAACTACGATCGTTCTCTGTTTATGCTTCGCTTTTCGCCTTCAAATAAGCCTCAGGGCAGCACAAGGACTTGGCTGTAGCTTCCCTTCATAGGAGCTGAATGGACCCAGTAAGCTTTCGTATGTCCTCGGAAATATCTCACATAGCTGTAATCAGCCATGCGTTGAAGAGATAACTGGCGTCTATCCTAGTGACGCGGATAATGCGGACGAGTAAGACAACGCAGTCCACGTTATTTACTTGGCTTTGACGACTTGTTCTAGGTGTGCTCTCAAATTCGCTTGTAAACTTCCTATGGCTATCCAATCATCTCGGGTGTCCGGACTGGCTAATCCCAGGCGGCCATTCCTGAAGTGAAGCGGATACCCTTCCGTCAAGTCCAATCCGTTTCCAAGTCATCCAAGTCATTCAAGCAGCTCTTATCCCAACAAGCTCCCTCAAACCGCATCTCCCTCGAGCAGAATACTGCGCAGCGCTAATTGGTCGAAGTAAGGATCCTCGGCTCATGCCTTTGAAGACGCTAGACGACATCTAATAAGGATAGAGATAGGGGAATCAGAATCAGACGCTCCAGGTCTCGAGCTTCTTAGTCTGCTCCTTCCTGATACGATCTCTCTCTCTCATGAGGTTTAGTCTGAGTTCGCGGGCTTCTTCGATCGTGGGTGGGTACGGTTCAAGGTAATCCAGCACCATATCCTGCAGCTCTACCGGGAGCCCCTTTTGAGCCAGAACATCTCTCCTGATATTGAAGCCATCCCACCAGTCCGCCTGCTGGGGTGGGACGTTGGCGGTCGAGATGATGCGGACGTAAGGGTCGACTAGATGCAACACGAGTGACTTGCAATGGCCCGGTTTACTGGGATCGATGAGATGAACGGGAGAGAGGCGGGTTTGGAAAATGTTTGGGAAGGTCACAAGCCGGCCCTCGGGGCAGGAGACTTCACCCTGGCCCACGAGTTGGTTTCCTCCATGGTTGCACCCGAAGACCTGTGGCAACCAGGGGAGACCGACTCTCTCGTCAAAGTAATTCTCGTGGAGCCAGTCCAGCGAAAGTCTCTGGCGGAAAGAGATCATCGGAGTGGTGACGTTTTCGCACGAATAATTGTATATGGCCGTTGCGCATATATGCTCATTCTGAGATTCTCTGTCAGCATGGGATGTTCTTACTTTGTGAAAATCATGCAGCCTGTCATGGGACAGATGGCACAGAGAGGACTGAGGACATAAGACTTACCAATAGCCCCTCGAAATGCCAGGGAGTTCCCATGTATATTGGCGTCTCAGGCGTCAACTCGATGTTGGCCAGTTTCACAATGACCTGCAATCCTCTGTCACGGAATGTGGTTCGAAGATCAATAGGATCCTCTCTTCTCAGTTGATTTAGCCAGAGACAAATGGGCCCGATATGCGGAGGCTCCACAGGACGTGACTTCTCTCTTTCCCAGAGACGGTCATAAATATCCTCAAAATCAGCCAAACTCCCAAGCTCTAGGACTTCACGCAGAGAGTTGAAGCTCGGGAGGTATTTGATTCGATCAAATTTGATCCTATTTCGGCGATGTGGTCGCTCGGATTTCAAAGGTGTCAAGCTCATGTTCCATAGGGGAATGGCGCTTGCGATGATCCGTTCGAGTGTATCGTAAAGGGGGCGGTGGTGATCTGGGCGCAGATTGTTGATGTAGGACGCAATGCGGCAGCCTTCAGTAGTCTCTTTGAACTTGATCTCACATGGCAGCCACTGGTAATCGAGACTATATGCAGAGAACAAGTCAAGAAACTCACGTCTGGTTCTGGTGCTGCCATGAGTGATTAAGCCGACGGGATCGTGCTCGTCCCAGTTCACCTCCAGGACCTTGGCCCTTCCTGAATGGGAAAGGTAGTCAACGAGTCCGATCACTCTGTCTGGGAGTATTTGACTACGATTATAAGCGAGCGCGAACAACGACGGATCAACCAAGTTGACGATCTTCCCTTCCGAACCGGGCTCATAGTCCTTGTCATGCTCAGCAATATCCTCCAGAGGCTTCACAGCCGCCTGGAGGGCAAGCTTGATATCTTCAGTGATAGCGGAGTCGGATTTGACCACGTCGCCGTCCAACGCAGTGACCATTCCCTTTTTGAGAAATAAGTCAGCCTTGAACTTAACCTCCTTGATGACCCAATCCATCATCTCGGGACTAAGGTTGTTGTAGACGTCGAGGAATTTCTGGCGCCATTCCCTTGCGCAATTCTCGTCAAAGATCTGATCTACTTTCAGCATGTTTCTGGCAGCAGAACTTGAGCCACGACTCTCACCCTTTTCTCCCAACCTGGCTCGTCTGTGATCTTGTTCATGACGCGCACCATATTGATTTCCCAGACAGTCTTTTCAGAGCTGAGCCTATCAGTGGTGGAAGATACTTCTATTCTTGCTTGAGAACTTACATGCAGCGCTCAGCCATGGTCCAGGGGTGCAAAGCTATGCGAAATTGGTCCTGTTGATTTCACCATCAGAAACGTTTTACTCCCTAGGGAGACGAAAGGAAGTGCGCCAGAAAGACACCTCTTACCCAGTTTTCATGGAACAAGGACGTAGAGAGACCCGGTAGCATAAACGGATCCCACTGAATTGCCGATGGAGGTCCTTCCTCCTTCGAATCCTCCATGTCGAATACGGATTGAAGCTGCTCCTTGAGTAACGATACTTGTTCCGAGGAGTTCTGAGATGCGGAGTGTGCTGTTCATCCCTCTAGGGAGGAGATAAAGGGGAGAGAGGAAAACAAAGTATTGCAGTGCATCCTGGTGTTGGAATGATGGTGGGCCTGCGCTGAGATATTTGCACGCACTGGTGCGCATCTCATCCCAGGTGTATTCCATTGTATGGTCTGGTGGATTGGATATCCTATTCACCATGTTCCTGCAAGCCTGTGCAGTTCTTCCATCATAGCTGGTTCTGAGGAGTTGTATGATCATGTAGGCCAGGTGTCTTTGGTCCATTCACACTCCTTTTAAAAGGACATGCCTGATTCCAAACTGTCAGGTAATAATGCAGAGGTTCTACATTGTTAACGACAGCAGAAGATTATAGAGCAAGAACTGGCGATTTCAGACAACAAGGCTGCAAGGCAGGAAGTACCAATGCAAGCAGACCCCAGGCGAAACTCTGCCTTATAGCAATAATGTGCTATGTAGATATTGACTATCTACAGTCGTATCTTGATTCTTGAGGTAGATGGTAGAAATAGTGATCCCGTCCTACAGCAGGAAATGATCTCCACCAGATCTCAGCAGTCACAACTCTTAATTACCAATCAGCAGCATCTTGTCTCCACAGATAACATGCTGTGTTTCCGATAGCCACACCTCTAATCTGAGTGGTAACATCATTCCAATCTGTCAATCTATTGTTACTATTTGTTAGGTCGCCGACTACAAACCTCTGCATGTACCTCTCTATTCCTAGAAGAAAGGGTTCCTGTACTCCTGCTTGTACGGTGGTTCTTTTCACTCAAACAGATGGTGGTATCATGAACTGATCAACAGCTGGGAAGTCTAATGTTGAGCTTCTCCGACCGTGAACCTCCGACCGTCCTCCACTCCTTCTGTCTGCAGCCGCTTTCTCGTCAACAGGCGGTCACCTCCTTCATCAAATAGCCTCTAGAAAAAGTTTGCAGAAGAGAATTGTTCTTCAATATTGATCTCTTCATCTTCCGCTCATCTAACTTGCAGATCCTCCAAGTCCGAAGATTCATCCATCGGCCTTATCGCCGACCACGCTCAGCCAGACAAAAGTGACAAAACCTTCCGCTAGTGTGATCCTTGGGAGGAGATTCCCTCAAACAGTTAGTTTGATGGTCTCAGATCATTTGGACGACGGTCCGCAATCAGAATTCTGCCTGGAATTTTTCTGTGGCGGAGTACTCGCGCGAGCCTTGCAGCGCTGTGGACGAGAAAACAATCACATTGTGTGTGCTCGGATCTGAGCTCTCGCTGGATTGCTGGGCACTATCGCCAATTAAAGAGCCATTCCGTTCCGACCCATGATTCTGGAAACGCCTCCCTATGATCTGGACCAATATCTGTTGGCTGTGATACAAGTCTGGGCAAAGCCTCTCATATCCGCGTACGGCACACAAAATACAGAGGTCTTAAGCTGCGACACCTCCCGCTCTGCAGCCAGCCGGTTCCCACCAGGAATCCTACAGAACAGTCACGCGCGTCGCTTACTCACATACTGCACCCCGAAACTTGCGTGTGACACGAAGTTTTTGCTTTTGCGACTCTCATTCTCGTCAATTCCGAGTTGTGGAGTAGGAGTTCTGATAGAGGGCCTTTAGGACGCATACAGAGGTGGTTATAGGTAAACACATAAGACTTCGCATTTGCTCGATTTCTACATCCACTCTCAAGACTTTCATCGAGAGTACTGAGACATTGCCCATATCGGGCTCAATCTTTCGATACAGAGCATCCTTCTGTGAGCTGCCGAGACTCCGGCACGTCGAAACGAAATCGCTCAGTTGTTGTCTCGGAAGTGTATACGGAAAGGCTGGACAGCTTGTTGATAATGGCGGATAAAGCAGCCTTTCAGGTGATTGTCTTGGTAAGTCCATTGTTTCTTAGCTCAACTCTTGCCCTTGGGTTTAGAATCAGAACACATGGTTTTTGGCAAAAGTTTAGGTATCCCTATGAAATAAAATTTGTCTTGAAATTTCTCTCTTTTCCCTCTCGTCGTTGATTTATCCATCTTGCCCGTTTCCAAGTATCTCATCTGTGTAAACGGATTTCCACTGTGAACTCTGTGGACTAGTGTCGGATTCTAACATGTCAGTCAAACCGATAACTGACATCCTGTCTCATGAAGGGTCCAACGGGAGGTCCTCGTGAAGACAGCCTCACTGGACTTCTTGTCCGATCAACATCGACGGACTGGTCGATGAATTCGGTTATTGCGGTTGACGCAGGTACCCTTGTTTCGGGCATTATTCACACTCTGGAGCAATACAATGCGGAGTTAAAAGAAGGCACGTATGTGATGGATGAAGGGCCTTTTGCGGGCCTCAAAATGCCATACAAAACGGCTCAAGCCAATGCTGCACATATCTTCCGAGACATCATTGGAGCTGTCCTGATCACACATGCTCACTTGGATCACCTGGCCGGCTTGGCGATCAACACACCCATGCTTGAAGCAGGAAACGGACCCAAACCTTTGGCCGCTCTACCGTCGATTGTCGCTGCTATAAAAAACCATATGTTCAACGACGTGATCTGGCCAAATCTGTCCGATGAAGATGGCGGGGCAGGTCTACTGACATATCAACGTCTCGTTGAAGGAGGGAATCCAAGATTTGGGCGTGGAGATGCTAAGGGATATATCCGAACCTGTGACGGTCTTCTAGCCCGATGCCTCGGCATCAGTCATGGGCGATGCATGCAACGTTTTCACCCGGAATCCGGAACCCACCACCGCGTGGGAAGCTCAGTTTTTGCCGCTGATTCACTGATGCTGCCTTCCAGATCTATATCCGTAGATCACTCTACCGAGGCCGGGTAAGTCTACCATACTGGAACGCCAGAGTATTCCACTGACGTTGGGCTACTTAAGGATATATTCTCCGGCTCGCTCTCCACGAATGCTCTCAGCAAATCAGAAAGAGCCCATTTGGGCAACGGTGGAGAGCTCTGCATTCTTCATCCGTGATCACCATACTGGCAATGAGATCATTATCTTCGGTGACGTCGAGCCTGACTGTGTATCGCTTGACCCACGTAATAAACGCGTCTGGGAGGCAGCAGCACCGAAAATTGCGACCGGCAAATTGCGTGCCATCTTCATTGAATGCTCATATGATGATTCTGTCGAGGATGCAAGCTTATACGGTCATCTCTGTCCGCGACACCTGATCGCGGAACTGACGATGCTGGCCGGCAAGGTTATGGAAGCCCGCCACCCGAGCATGGCGATATTGACGATGGGAAAGCGTAAATACTCGGATGGCAACACCTATGGCCTAAGTGGGGGCCAAGTGAGTCCGAGATCAAAGCGTCCTCAGAGCTTCTCCGTTGCAACCGGCAAGAAGGCCGAACCATCCCTGACGGGCACGGCTTCTGCTACGGTCGACACGCGACCACGATTCTACTCAACCGCGGAAGGCTTGGTCGAGATCCCCGAGCTGGTTCATGACGAGCCGACACCGAGCTACTACGAGCCCGACGATGTAAGCGACACTGGAAATCCGGCGGATCCCGCACCACAGTCCACCAGTCCCGGAGAAGCTCAGACCGGTGACTCCGGACAGCTTCCGTTGTCGGGCTTAACTGTCTATATCATACACATCAAAGAAGACCTGACTGATGATATCCCGCCTCGAGAACGAATTCTACAACAGCTTCGATCCCGGGGTGAAGCCGCTAGACTAGGCTGCGAGTTCTACGCTCCCCATCGCGGAGAAGGCATCTGGATTTGAACGGGGAAGTTTGCGGAAAGCAATTTCCTCTTGGAGTCTTAATTATGGGTGTTGGCTGCTACCACGTCCACTCTCTTATACCCCGGATTTTTGTATAAGCCTGGTTTTGAGCGTTTCAAACGAAGGAAGTGAAGGAGATTGTGAACTGCCGCACAGGCCACTCTCATATTTTATTTGCAACGAGGCACTACGACATTGATCTGACCTATCCTGGTTCATGACCCCCATACATCAAGGGCAAAAGCTATCGACAATATGGCATTTCTCACGGCTGCTGGACAGCCATTTCTGTGCATACCACTATTAAATAATATACTTCATCCTTGCGGTGGCAGATTGTTCGCGAAGAACTTGACCTCCTCCTCGTCCATAGGATTTATCCCAGACATGTCAAATTTCAATGAAGAGCCGTCTTGTGTCCACCGGTAGGTTCCATACTCAAGAGGAGCCTACCGCGGTAGCTTTCGCAATCACATCCTCCCATATACAGCCGTCACCGTCCGGGATCCTCAAGCCCGTCGACTCCCCATCCGACCGATCAGATTTTGATGGCCGGTTCGCAGGGAGATCCAAGATAGCTTCTCCGTCCCTTGCAAAGGCGATGAGGTCTTCTTCCGTCCCCCATTCGCCCATAGCCATTACACCGACGGGGACATGGTCGCCTCTATCAACACCGGCGTACCCAGCGGGGCAACTGATAGCCGGACAGCCACTGAAATTCGCCAGCCAGACATACTCCATATTCCGGACGGAAGCTTTGCCGTCGGACACGCCGCGGGCAAGATCCGTCTCGCTTTCGATCCTCCAGCCGGGGATGGGGGTTGTCGGGGTGAGAATGAGTAGACCGGGGTGTTGGTGGAAGAGGTGAGCGAGGTGGGACATGAGGAGGTTGCGGAGGCGCTGGGCGGCGATGAGATCCTGCGCGGTGATCTGCCACATGCCCATGCTGACGAGGACCTTGTTGGGGGCCGTGAGGGCGCCGATCTGCGCTGGTTTCAGGCCCGAGGCGATCTCGGCCATGATCGTTAGCACGTGTGCGCGCTGGCCTTCGGGGAGGTAGGGGATGGCGATGTCGACGATGGTGTAGCCTTGGTTGCGGTAGAAGTCGAGGGCGGCGTCGAAGACGGCGCGGACGGGTGGCTCCGCGCGGTCGATCCAGGAGGGACGATGCCGATTGTCTTGCTGCGGGGTTTTTGATGATGCGTTGACGAGATGCTCGACATGGGGTCTGGGAAAGTGGCGGAGACGGGGTCTTTGGTTGCCGGCGCGGGCGCCGCCATGAGGCGGTAGGCCAGCGCGAGGTCATCGACGCTGGCTGCCATCGGTCCGTAAACGCCGACGGTTGGAGCCAGCGAGGCCGTTGGGAAGCCGCTGACGCGATTATGTGAGGGTTTCAGCCCCCAAATCCCGCAGAAGGAAGAGGGGATGCGGATTGAGCCTCCGCCGTCCGCGCCGAGCGCGATGGGCACGAGGCCTGCTCCGATCGCGTAGCCAGACCCTCCTGAGGAGCCACCGCAGTAGTAGCTCTGGTTGTGGGGGTTTCTGGGTGTCCCGTAGTTCGGGTTGTTGTTTGTGGTGTCTGTCGGGGGTTTTGCTTGTGAGATTTATGCTATGTGGGTGGCAGGGGGATTAGCTTACCCAGACCAAGCTCATGCATGGTAGTCTTCCCGATAATGATAGCACCAGCTTCCTCCCACTTCTGCACGCACCAGGAGGTGCCCTCAAACCCGCCCTTGAAGTCCAGGTTGCTCCCGAGAGTCCGCCGGTACCCTTCGACATGCACCTCATCTTTGACCGCAACCGGCACCCCGTCAAGAGGCCCCAGCGGCTGCCCTTGCTTGTATCTCAGCGTCGAAGCTTCCGCCGCCGCCCGAATCCGCTCTACCTGCGACTCCACAAAAGCGACGGAGTGCTTCCCGGGGGGTCGCACGTCACGTCGGATCAGGGGCAACA
The DNA here is from genome assembly GCA_014281905.1 of Aspergillus hiratsukae. NCBI lineage: Eukaryota > Fungi > Ascomycota > Eurotiomycetes > Eurotiales > Aspergillaceae > Aspergillus > Aspergillus hiratsukae. The sequence continues at coordinate 101,886 of JACBAD010002095.1, read as the reverse complement.
ATGCCTCCACGACCGCAGTCGGAGTCAGTTTCCCGGACTGGTACAGCGCATGGTAGTCCGCAGAAGTGTAGTAGCCGGTAGAACTCTTTCTGCTTGCCGGCGCTGGCGGAAGCTCCTCTGTGGCTGCATGCTTCGAGTCGCGTACCGGAATCACTGTTGGATCGTAGCGAGGAGCATATTCCCGCAGCTGTGGGATTTCGCGAACTACATCAAATCCTGCATTGCGCCAGAAGAGGCTTTGGACGAATCCGACAGAGTGGATGCTGTGATGAGACGTCAGTTGGGTGAGACGGATGGTGGTGGTTTGTGCTCGGGATGGGATGGAGATCCACATACACGGCGGCTCCGATGGCCAAGGGGGTGCCGCGGAAGACGGGAATCGATTGTGTCTCGTTCTTGTAGGGGACGGACGGTCCTTCGCGGACTTCAGGATAATGAACAAATTGAAGATCGTTTTTAATCGGCTCCATTTTTGCCTAGCAATATTTTTCTAAAGTGAAGGCTCAACAGTAGGACTAGTGCGTTGCTTTGGCATATTTAAACTCGGGATAGTATGCTTTGCTTTAGCTTCCCCGCTGACGTAGTCGACTACCGCGGTTCACATGTGGAGGGCCAATTCGTATACAATCTATGGACATCGTAGTCCTATTTTGAATAACTAATGGTACAGTTATATATCTTCAACACCACCAACTGCTCGTAAGGCCTAGAAAGGAAGTATTTTAATGTTGGCATGATGCAGCGCTAAAGCAACCCCTGTGATAATGGACGAATATCCAATGAGAACAGCCATGGCCTGCGCGGTACTGGCATCAATTGTGGAGATGCTCAGATTCACAGCTCCAGTCAGAAGATTGGCCAAAAGAAAGATCGCGAGACTGTTCTTATTAAACGCCGACATGATTCGGCTCGTAGCAAAGGCGACTCGCTCAGATTCGCTCTCGTGATTTGTTGTCCGATGAACTTCAGGAAAGCAGTATGTTTCAATCAGGCAGAATACAAAGAGTTGCGCGTTGTTGAACGCCGAAACCCAAAGGACATAGGGCATGTTAGCGAGGCGGCGCGAGACAGGGATGTTAGCTCCGTATCCCATCGCATAAGTGGAATTTAACAGAAAGAGAACGGTCCACGCGAACGCTTGAATGCCCAGGCTGATCAGTACGCCTCTCCTGGCCTGGTCTGGACTCCTTGAGGAAGAAGTCCCGCGAGGGATTATCCGAATGCCGATCGCACGGCCAGCAAGAAAAATCGCGAGATAACCTAAGAAGGAGAAAACGCCTTCGCGATTCTTGGACAACAAGCTCGGCCCACGAGGGGAGACGAGAATGTAGCTCTTCAAGTCCGTTGACTCCAGGGCGACTTGATACAAGACGGCGATTCCCAGGGAGAGAGCCTCGTATGACGGAATGAGCGCAGCCAACGCGTCAAAGATCTCCACAAACGGAGGCAAAAGGCCGAGCGTAAAGAAGAAGTTCCAATGCACGCCGTACTCCGTGACGTGCTCCGCGTAGTCCAAACCTTTCACGCTGTATAGCCGAATCAGGCCGAGGACGAGCAAAGGTATAGAGTGTCGCGTCGAAGCAATCAACCTCTTGGCAAGGGGCAACTTTTTAGAGCCATTGATTCTGCTCTTGAGGAGTGAGCGAGCGGATACTACTCCGCCGGAGAACACAAAAGATCCAACCCCAAGATCCATAAGTGATGTACCCCAGTTTTCTACCTTGGCGAATCGGCGCGGGAAAACGCGAAAGTCGACAGCCAAAATAGCGATACATGTGATGATCATCATGGCGGCGCGATAGGTCGTGAGGAACGGATGAATGGGTAGAGGTTCTGGCAACTCTGTCGCGTGCTTCGGGCCATCTTTCCCAGGTTTAGCGGACTGGCGAGGAGGTTTCGCTTTGACCGGTGTGCGAGGACGTTTGGTATTGAGGAGTATCAACAGGGCGGGGGATATTAGAAGGAGATTGAGAAGAAGAGGGGCGGAAGAGTATAAAGTGGTTGCAAACAAGATAGCTAGTACATTGAGCAGGAAATCAACGGCCAGGGCGGCGGCGCTGTAGGGAGCGAAAAAGGATAGGCGAGATTGTAGAATTGACCAAAGGAAAACGGATGCCTGCTCGAAAGCGAAGAAACTAAGTTAGTCGAGGAAAAATGTAAACGAAGTAGCCACAATAACGCAGAGTAGCACTAACCGAAGCAACCAGGGTGACGGCGTTGATTTCCAGAATGCTTCCTCCTGCAAGACCTGAGACAAAGGCCTCTTTGCGGGCCTTGTAGTTTGGATCCATCTTGACTCAGCGTCGCGCGATTTGCACCTTTATTTGGAGGCAACTCATCCAGTAGAGTTGATCTCAACTACAGGCTGCATGGAGGAAGAACCGAAGCTTGTCAGAGACAGCTCAGCGTGTCACACATCGGGCGGAGTGATCTGCAAGCCTGAATTCTCAGGCTGCGTACGGTACTTTGTTTGCCTGTAGTACAACTCCTGTTACCTGAGGTAGCTACGGAGATGCTTCCATCTTCTTCCCAACAAGAGACTCGATCCTTAAATCAGTTCTCCATTATTGCTTGTCTTCAAGAAGAAGAAGCTTCTACCTAAGAGATGAGGAAGAGAAAATAGTTCCTACCTCGGTTCCTCCGACGTCTCGGGTAAGCACATCGTGCTGGCAGATACTTTGAAGCTTGAATTAAGCTGCCTCGCACAGGCAATAATATCGAGAATTGAGATATCTCGGTATCCAGCAGTCTGTTCACTCACTACCAGCATTACGTCATGCAAACAAAGCGATTGCGGGCCGGAGAACCGTGACTGAATGAAAGCTTCGCACTGGACAATTGAAGATGCGTGGATGACGGATAGATATCATCTGGTGGATGCCATTGCCTGACTGCTTCCAATACTCTAGATGCAGGCGGCTAAGAAGAGTCCAACAATCGGGATTCCCAAGCTCATGCTACGATTTGATGGCAGTTCGAGCCTACGGAAGTGCAACATTAATATTGATGCGACACTACGAGTCTACGAGTATCTATTGTTCACGATGAAAACCACTTTGAGTCTGGACCTTGGCAAGTCGATTCTGTGAACTTACCAGACTCATTTTCAAGCCCTTAGCTCAAACTATGCGACCGGAAACCAACCGAGGCGCGCTTGATCCACCATCGGAGTACGGCAATAATAACCGACGAAGTACGTTACTTCGCTACGACTCCGTGAACACTATCGACACTTCGACAAAGAGTCCGGGCCTGTGGCTTGGGCTGTGTATCTCAAGTCATCCTGATGGGTGAACCTCGGGATCTTGAAAGCAACGAGTTCAAGCTGTCTGCGGCTGTGGACCATGTCACCGTTTCCTTTTCAGGGCAATCGGGATCAAGTTGCGAGGCCACGTTGTTTATGGCTGATTATCAATCGTTTGGCGCCTACCCTAATTGTCGACATGAAAGCTTGGAACGAATAATGGGCGAGTCTCCAATTTCCATAGAGGTAAAGATACCCCGAGTCCAAGCACCAACGATTCCAGCAAAAAGTACGAGGTACGGAGAAGTACCTATGTTCTGCAGCCACCAGGCCCAGATACGTCTTAGCCTTGATGTGATTACGTGCCATACCGGTACATCTTCGGGACTCACCGCTTCGCCTAATAGTCTACTTGCTCAGTATCTATTGCATCCATCCAGAACCGAAGCCGACTCAAAATTGAATGGTAAAGCATGATGATCCTGAGGCGATTCTCTCCGGTTCCATGCGTTTGTTGCGTCATGCCCAGCAGTTCGGTTATTGTTCGCTAGCCTCAGAAGGCCAATGACCTTCAAATCTCTCTTCCGGCTGTTGGGTGCGCCGTAAAAATTTTCCTGACGTGGATGCTCTTCGCTTACTGGCTCTCTTGATTTCTTGGCTGAGATATTTATTGCCGATGACCTGCTCTGTTAGGCTATCTACAAGAGGTAGATACGCTCTACATACGCAACACCCTCAGTCTTTCGCAGTCGCAGACCCAAAAATACAAACAAACAATCGGACCCTTGACCGACTCAGCCACTATTTGTCAATCGTTTGTCTGACCTGAATGGTGCTGATCAACGGATTCCTGCAAAACACGTAGTTAGAGGAAAATGGGGACGACGTTCAAGGCTCCATGGCCCTCATTGCTGGTCTCGTCAAATCCTCACAGACGTCAAGTTTCAGGAACACTCCCATGGTTTTCGCATTCTGGAGCACGTCCATGGTTCCGAGATCCGGAACATCTCAGAGTTAGGACACCAGATCAGATTTCCCTTCTGGGAATAGATCGTTGACGGATGAGGATGACGGACCGCTCCCTGACCGAAAATTGGGTGCAAAAGAACTCGGTTAACAGATTACATTGGAGCAAGAACAAAGAGAAGGTTTCCTAGACTATATAATCATACGTCGCTGAACCCAACTACTAGAGGACAGGTGCGACGAACGTTGCTAAGCCAAGGACTAGTGCGTGTTTCGCTTCAATTTTCGCGCAAGACTGAAGGAGCCGCACACAACCTTTGGTCATGCATTCTGGTGTGGATTTCTTTCTATCTTTTTTCCTTTCTGTCGCGTAGTAGTGTGAGTCCCTCTTACAAGCTAACTTGTGACCATTCAGGTGCAACCGTCCCCCAAAGCATGATGCAAGTTTCAGTCGACAAAGTTCGGACTTGGAGCGTCTTAGCGCTGGAGTTCCTCGGCGATGTGCCCGGGGTTGGCCTAATTTCTAATTTCTAATGCTCCTCCAGTCGGTCTCACCCTCACCATGTGGCTCTGGTTCTCCACGGCCCACTAACTAATTCATTTATTTAATTATCTACTCCCTGCGTACTGCTAACTCTATAGGTCAGTCAGAAGGTGTAAGAATTAGACGATGCAATGAGCGCCTGCTATCTTGCTGGATACTCCATATCTAGTTCATGGCCTCGAGGGGTAGACTAGCAGTCACGATCGAGAATGATTCCCTCCCCGCTCGTTATTGACAGCAATACGCATATGCTTGGCCAAGTCCATTGCAAGGCTACTGATGCATCTGAGCAAACGGAATATCTGCGAGGGGGTGGCCAATTACCAATCATCTGCTCTCTTGATGCGAATCAGATGTAAAGCATACGCGTAGTCGGGAAGATCGGAAAACGCAATGGCGCCGACCCATAGGCCATCAAGTAGCCTCTTGGACAAGGGCGCTATCCCTGTTCTTGTCAATCCCAATTCCCACAGGCTGTTTCCTTTCATTGGCGGCCCAAATGCTGGAGGGTGCTTGGGAGACACTATCTCCCCTTACGAACTTGGCAGATATCGACCGTCGCACTTGTGCTGACAACGCAACGAACGAGTCCATCTTGGGTTACTTTTTAGGTCCGGATGCCCCTAACTCCGAGAATATATAAAGATGCCGAACCTGGGGGCTCTTTTAGTTGTGGTCCGGGCGTTTCACATCAGACGAGCGGTTCAACCAGGGTCGTTTCTTGGAGCGCCACAAAGGGCTTCTGATCCATCAACCCGGCATCTCTTTCATGGTTTGGACTGTCTGATGGTCAGTATTATTTGTCAATGACCTTTAGTGTCTTGAACTCGGAGGTTTACCGCGACCCACGCACATGGAACGACCAAAGTCACACATCGAAACATCGACAGCCGACTTCTGATTCTCCGTGGGCCTATGCGCAATCCTGTATGTAGGCATTGATATCGCTGGTCAATGCATGTGCAATCACGACGAGCACTTCCCTGACGAAAAGGTCAGATGAAACTGGTAGCAAACGACTCATTGCCAGCCGCAACAGTCAGCACACCACGATGAGCTCTAACGAAGACACCACGCAAGCAGCAACAAAGAAGCGAGAATCCCGCGCGGGAACTCGTAAAGTGACAACTCTTTCCGCTGAACAGCTGGCGCGAAAGCGCGCCAACGATCGAGAGGCACAAAGAACCATTCGTCAGCGGACGAAAGAACAAATCGAGCGACTGCAAAACCAAGTGGCTGAGCTTCAAGCGAAGAATCAGCAATTTGATGACGTGATGCGACGGAATGCTGCCCTGGAGCATGAGATTAAGGGCTTGAGGCAGCAATTGGCTATGCTCACTGGTAACCAAGGTTATAGCAGTGCCGGTATGTGACTGGGAAACATTCCCCATGCTTTCTTGAGCACAAATTGGTGGCCGGATTGATTGCTAACGTCTCGGTGCGACCGCGCAGAAGGATCATACACCAGCCCAGCGGGTGCCACGCCTCCAAGTCATTACTCAGAGTCCTTGAACGTACCTCCGGTGTCAAGAGCGCCCTCTGTCCTCTCCGCCTCTAGCCAGGTTTCTGTCGCGCAGGAATGGCAGACGTACGGCTCGACACGGTCCTCATCTATATGCGAATCATCAGATGCGGATTACAGCAACAGGACCGAATCTTACGGGTTCGAAGCGCAGGCCCAGCCTCCTCATGCAATATCCAACGCAATCCCGCGCGCGAATTTCAACGCCAACGTCGCCCACCCACCGGATCCCACTGTCCAACAATACCCACAGTACTTTCGAGCCAGCGGACCGGAAAGTGCTCGTGGAGAACAGCTCCTACGTCATCCGCAGCAAGCCTTGCCATATGTACCCAGCCAGCGGCCCATGCCGATGCCGGATGTTCCACCAGAACGGGCAGCCGCGGGGTATCCAGTACTTCAAGGCTCGCAGCACTACTCTCATACCGTTAATCAGCCAGGAGGCAATCAGCCAGGAGGTAATCACGGCTACAGCTACGGCTGGCCACGTCAGTCTTGAAACGCACTCACCCGGAACTCCAACAATTTTCCATCCTGCACGCGAATAATCGTGGGAAGTTTTTATCGTCAGTCTGAGCGTGGAGTACGAGATTCATTACTCTCATCGAAGAGTACTCGACGCATGTCGATTGAGCTAGTGACGTCGCTTCGATCAGAGAGGCTGGATGCGTATCCTTGGGGTGTCGTCGGTCGAAGTCGAGGTTGCTCACTTGCAGCAAGCCTCTACCGACAATGCTCGTTATCCGTCGCTGAAGCATGCATATCAGTGAAATGGCGCCGAGGAATCAAATGCGACGGTTTCTTACGAGCAACTTCGAGCCGGTTCTCACCTCTGTTCGCTCCAACGCCCACCGAGACACTGTGAGGGGACAGTAAAGACAGATAACGAGATGAGCCATCAACGCCGAAATGCGCCACAGCTCCGGCGCCGAAGAAAAAAGAATAATCTCAATCATCGAACCATGACAGCTTCATTCTGTTCCGAAGTGAGGCGAAGAAATGTTCTCACTTCTTATCTATAGCCGAAATGCTGATATCATACATGCAAAGTGATCGTCGTTAGTCTTCCACAAATAAGACTTGCAGGCGCTGCCAATAGGGCATTGGGATGGTTCTGCCGTCCGGGTCAAATCGCCGACCCCCATCATCGCGCTCAAAACAAACATCCTATAACACACTTACGCCGACTATGTACGCAACGGAAACGGGAGGGGGAGGAAAGGGAAAGAGAAACAGCTCTGGATCTATTTAGTGTACTGCTTTTGCAGGAGCTTAGCAATTGTCTGCAGCTGAATGTTACTTGTGCCTTCGTAGATGGCACCGATCTTGCTGTCACGGAACATTTTCTCGGCGATGCCTTCACGGACAAAGCCCATGCCGCCCATCCATTCGACGGCGGAGCCGGCCACACGGCCTGCAACCTGCGATGCGTACAACTTGGCCATGGCGGCGTCCTGGACAAAGTCTTGGCCGGCTTCCTTCTTGCGTGCGGCATTGTAGACGAGAGCCCGCGCGGCGGCGATTTCGGTGTAAGCCTGGGCCAGCTGATGCTGCATACCCTGGAAAGTTCCGATAAGCTGACCGAATTGCCGACGGTCATTCCAGACGTAGCTGTCACCGATGTGAGTGGTACGTTGGGGTAGAAAATGCGTATCTTGCGCGATGGGAAGCGTGAACTTACCTGGCGGCGTTTTCCCAAGCACCCAATGCCAGACCGGTCATCTGAGCACCAATACCGATACGACCCTCGTTCAGCAAGCTAATGGCGTACTTGTAACCCTGGCCTTCCTCGCCGAGAAGGTTACCCTTGGGGATGACGACATCATCAAAGTTGAGCACGCAGGTGCTGCTAGCCCGGATACCCAGCTTCTTTTCCTTCTTGGCAATGGAGAAACCAGGGGTATCCTTCTCGACCACAAAGGCCGTGATGCCCTTGTAGCCCTTGCTGGGATCCAGGTTCGCAAAGACGACGAACACCCCAGCCTCCATGGAGTTGGTAATCCACATCTTGGATCCATTCAGCTTGTACCCATCCGCCGTCTTCTCCGCCTTAGTCTGCAAAGCGAAGGCATCTGATCCGGACGCCGGCTCAGAGAGACAGAACGAACCGACGGTCCCGGTAGCCAGCTTAGGCAGCCACGTCTTCTTGAGCGCGGCGTCGGCCCAGTTGTTAAACGCCGTGTTGACGAGCGTGTTGTGCACATCCACCAGGACACTAACGCTGGGGTCGACGCGGGCCAGTTCCTCGATGGCCACGATGGCCGAGGTGAAGTTCATGCCCGCTCCGCCGTACTCCTCGGGGATCTCGATGCCCATCAGCCCTTGCTCGAACAGCTGCTCGACCAGTGCGGGGTCCATGACTTCGGTCTCGTCCATTTCCCGCACTTTGGGTCCGATCTGCTCTTGGGCGAACTTGGAGACGGTTTCGGCCATCAACGACTCGGTTTCGGAGAGATGCGTGATTGGGGTCGGGGTTAGGCTGGAGAGATCGACGTCCCGTCGGCGGGATGTGGTAGAGAAAGCATGGGTGCTGTAGATTGAAAGTCAGTACATTTAAACCGATGTAGCCTCGCATGTGTAAATTGAGGAGAGTCAATAGAACGTACCCTTGTGCCAGTCGGTATGCCAATGGCTGTCTGGCTGCGAGGCGAAACGAGGGAGCGGTGCGGGACAACGGCCGCAGAGCACGGGCGATGGATGCCATGGCTAATTTGCGAAATGGTAAGTCTTTAGAACCGAAGGAAGATAGCCCCGAAACTGTTAAGCACGTAAAAGAGGGGAAGATAGAGGTAAAAGAGGAAGAGGGAGTCCGAGTGGAATGTGGAGAGAGGGCGAGAGCGAAATCACGGGGAAAGGCAGCTTGATTATGCCTCGGTTAACCGCGGCTGTCCAAAGGGACCCTGGATGGATGGCAGTGTGACCATTCGCTATAGAACCCGAGATTGGTTATCTTAATAAAATGAAATAGTTTCTACTATTCTTGTCCGCACTGCGTTAAAAAGCTTTAAAAGATCGAAAATCTTCTGATGATGTTGCCCGTTCTCCGAGATTTAAATATATACAGAAGAGATCTACTGAGTACGGCCGCAAGCCCGCAAGCCCGCAAGGCCGCAACTATACACGAACCACCAGCTCCGGATCATAACCTTTTGACTGCGCAAAATAATAGCCTCTTTGATTCGCCACAATTCGTTTCCCAGTTCTGCTGTCGACAAAATCACAATTATAATGCGTGTGTCCAAACGCCCATAAGCGCACCTGCGGTTTCTCCCAGCACGGCTCCCCAGTGAGATCTGTCGCGAAAGCTGATGTGACGGGACTGTTCACATGTATAGGATCAGTTGCACAAGCGTCAAGTGTGGGACTGTGGTGAGTGAATATAATGATCTTGCGATGCGGATCCGATTGGGCGAGGTCGGTGACTTGGTCGTTGAGCCAGGCGAGATCAGCCTCGTGAGCGGCACGGTGGCCCTCCATATCCCAGTTCTTGATCCGGTAGAAGTCATTGAGCGATAGGGAGACGCGCTCTTCCTGGCTCTGTGTGATTTTGGAGTGAAGCGTGCACCCTAGTACTGTGACGTCGGGGCCGATGTCGTAGCGTGTTTGATCCATGAAGACGAATTCTCCGAGATTTGTACTTTCTTCTGAAGCCTTCCTCTTGCGCATGCTATCAGAAAAGTGCTTCAGCCTGTCCTTTGCCGTCGCCCACGTGGAGTGCCATGGCTCATGGTTTCCTAATACCAAGAAAACCACTTGGAATCTTCGAAGCTGGGCTTCAAGAAAGGCGAAAAAGCCGTCATCTTTGACATAGCCGATGTCGCCTAGAAGAGCTAGATAGGGCGCTTTCGATGGGATATCGAATAGGTCGTACGCCGGGGGAGCTTCCAGATGGATGTCGGATACCAATTGAAAAGAAGCCATATTGACGCATTTGTCCCTAAGGTAGGATCTGAGCGCGTAGTAAGCGGCTACTCTTGGAGAGAATACCAGATTTAGAAAGTCGAATTCTGACCTCCAGTGTCTCGTCCATCTGCAGCCGCCGGGAACACAGAGGTTCGTGAACGAAGTAATTCGTGGGGAAGCGCCGTTCCACAACTCTGGTTCCTCATTCAACCAGTCAGGCTTTCCGGTGAGTGTTAGGAGTTTGAACAACAAATTGCCGCTTACAGATGCTTATCTACGCATTTCAATTTTAGAATCAGGTCGAAAGAAAGGCATCAGACAAAGAACTGTTCGCACTGCGCACCGCCACATCAATTATGGTTGGCTCAAGTATCCCAGTGAGTAGTGACATGTGAAAAACACAGTGGCAGTGCAACATCACTGATATCATGTGGCGCAGCAGTGCCAAGACTGCCCCGATTGTTGGCGCGTTTAAAAGGGCCTAAGAATAATAAACCCCCGCCCAAGAGACCAAGACTTTTGCCATTTTATTCTGCTATATTTACTACCCTTCTCCTTTCTCCTTTTCCATTTTTCTTACATTATCTCATCTTTTCCCTTCTCTGAATCTTCTTTCAAACCCGTTGTTCTTTGAGTTGTTGATTCGTGCCTTCGACCTAGCATCCGCAACCACGACGTCATCGCTTCCCCGCATACGGAGCCACAGACGAGTAGCAGAGATCAGTGTTCACACTCTCCTTTTCATCGCCATGTCATCCCTTCACGATCCCCGACTCCTCTACAGTATCAATAATATTCTTGCCTTCCACATCCAGAATGGCGAAGAAACGGAGCTCACCCCATCCGGACCCCAGACCCTCTCTCTATTGATGGTCCCAACTACCGCTTCGACTTCTCAGAGTGGAGGCGCAGACGGGCCAGAAGAGGAGGACTTTTACCTTCATTTACACCTCCCGCCTGAGTTGGATCTTGCACTTCCTGCAACAACTCAGATCTACCACCAACCCCCGAATAGCTATCTGATTCCTCGTTGGGATCTGGGACCTGATGCGGGTGCGTTCATTCGCATTCAATTCCCAGGGATTGGGAGCGGGCCCGATAAGGTGACGCAGGAGGACATCGACACCTTCGAAACAATCTTGGCACAATGTACCGCATTCCTCGAGCGAGCGCCTCCACCGAAGGAGCACGCTCCGTACAACCCGGCCAACTATGCTCCAGGAGAAGGTTATGTCTCCTCCGGCCAAGCTACCTCGGACGACACGCACGGAAAGATTGTTTTGATTGACGAGGAGAATGGCAGTGTTGTCGGTGAGATGGAAGGGTACGAGGTAGTGGAGAAACCCGGTGTGAAGCCAGGCTCCAAGAGTAAGCGTCCCTTTTCTGTCAGTGATTGACATGTTTGCTAATGAGTTGCCTATAGGACCGGTGGAAATTCAGCTCCCTGCCGAGGGTGAGGGAAACCAAATCAGCGTCAGTAATGTGTCGGAAGAATACTTGCAGATGGCTCGTCATCCAGCATATAAGAACTCGACCATTGTCCAAAATGCTGCAATGGCATCCCGCTTGATCGTGACAGGATCTTCGTACATCTCCAACGTCCTGGCCAGTGGAGCCGAAAGCTTCGCCAAGAAGACAAAACCCCTTCCCAAGCCAATGACTTTTTCTGAGACCACCCACGCACGATTCCGAAAGGTTGGCACCTTCTCTCAGGGCGCGGCGGGTCTCTCCGCCAAAACCGTTGGTCAAGTTGGTAAAGTGGCACAGAATCTTGGTGCTTCTCTGACCCGGAAAGAGGGAAAGCAGAAAGGAAAGGACAGTGAATACAAGCCGGGTATCTTGAACAAGTCCTTGATCGCCTTCTCAACTCTGGCGGATGGTATCGAGCATGGTGCGCGCAATCTGCTGACATCTGGCTCTGTCGCTGCCAGTACAATGATTGCGCATCGCTATGGACCGGAAGCAGGTGCCGTGGCAAGCAACGTGGCTGGCGGTATCAAGAACGTCGGCCTGGTGTACATTGACGCGTCCGGTGTGAGCCGCAAGGCGGTTATCAAGTCCGTTGCGAAGGGGATGGTCGTTGGACGTATGCGCGATGGTAAACAAGTCGTCGTTGGTACGGGTGATGGAGGCGAACTGCCTCCCAGTGTAGGTGGCCCCAGCCAGTCTACCCTTGGTGGACGAGACCCCGTCGTACGACGCCCGTCTCCCAGCCCTACACCACCTCCCGCGTATGGGGCTTCGGGTACCGTTTCGTTAGGCGGAACGGCCATGTCAGGAGGGAAGCGCTAGAAGGTGTCTGAAGCGTGCATTTTCTTCTTCGTCTGATTTTTTGTATATCCTTTTGTCCGAACACTGGATGATTGGCAGATGGCATATGCTTTGTTTGGTATGTACAAGGGTTTGTATCTAGGTTTGCCAATTTAGGCTATGACTTTTATAGAACTTTAGGGACCGAGGCCGATCGGTTTGCAGGTTTCTCAATCCTTGTCAGCAATAGCATAGTGTTTGTATTAGAATGTTCGATATCACCGCCCAAAATCCGGTCTGTCTTCTGTCCTCAGCACCTCCCTGCACCTCAGTCAGTATGAAACGTTGAGGAAAAGCATGGGGGTACGCAAGGCACATTGATATCCAAGTATCCCAGTGATGATAGTGAATCAAGGCAGACAACCTTAAATTTCAAGGCAAACAATCCAAGGGATAACGGTTATTAAATACTGCCAGAAAGGATATCAGCTAGGGAGGTCGATTATCCTCTTGAATAGTTAAAAGTCCTGGGTCTATCCCTGGGTACCAAGCATCAATTCCCAAGGATGCGATGCGGTCGGATACTAGGAGGTGGATACAGCTACCCTGGGTCTGGATGCTGATGTGCTGAGGTGAGCGGGTACCATAACCAAGATTTGAGGCTCCGGTCATTGGTCTGGAATCAGAATCACATTAATTAATTTTATATACATGGGAGCCCTGCTGTTAGGTCATAAATCAATTCTTTACTGCGGTTAGTTAAAGATAGATGCGCAGATAGATAGGTAGGTGGTGATTGCATTATTTGATTGAAAGAATGGCGAATCGCCGTGGCTGCAGAGGAGTGCAGATTGCAGAAGCAATTTCAGATGACGATCGGCCATCCCCAGAGTCCTTACCCAGTGTGGTTAGTGTGGGTTGCTGTGCCCAGGATTCGAAACATTGGTTTCGTTAGCTGCCCCTGATTCTGAGGGGGTCATTTGTCATTGGTGCGCCGCAATAATAATAGATAGGTACCTGAGTAGCATGTTATGTTTACTGCTTTATGCGTTTACTATCGGGATTACTTTTCTATATATCATCAATGTTGTTAGAATGAATAAGCATTGATTATTGTAGTTGGTAGAGAGGTATGGCATATGAGAATCTACGTACGGAATATAAGTACTCCGTATGTATCTACCTTAGAATCCCAAAGTGGAGCTTCTGATGTGGCTAATTGACTTCTGTCGCATCTCCACAGTTGCTTCTATGTAAGGGGTCAAGGTAATGTAGATACACGTTGGACTTGCGTCCTCGATTGATACCTTGGGTTGTGGTTTTTCAGTAGTAATTTTGGATCTCTAGACTACCGTACATTATTTGATTTAATATTGATTCCAAGTGAGTCTGTTTGTTCTATCAAATGTTGGATACAGCTGTGATGCCATGGCTTGACAAGTACTTTCTTCGTACTTACTGATCCGGTCAATACCATCATCATTCTCAGCGATTGAAGAGACTTTTCTGACAGCCAGCCAGGAATGCTCAGTCGCTTACTGTTCTAGATTGCTTCTGCATGATTCCGAGATCTGAACTATGAAATCTGTCTATCTCTCGAGTTGATATTGTCCCCCTCGCCTCTGCATAACGATAATTAAACCACATCCTTGTTAATAAGGTCGCTCCAATCGCCATAACTATAGCAACCATAAACCTTCAGAGGCCAAGACCATTGGAAGGCTAGATAGATGTATGCATCCTCAAGAAGGGATTAATTCATCATTATGCCCAAGCTGAATTGCGTTGGCATTATTGTACCTAACCTAGCGTGTACGGAACCAACGCTACGGCGGTCGGCGGGCTACCACTGTACCTCTAGTCCAACGCATCTCCATCTTCCCTTCTCGCCCATCCCCCTTCCCCTCTAAGCCTCTCACTTTCTTTCTTCCTTCCTGTTTCATCCCCGTTTCTTCATTTTTTTTTGTCTTCTGTTTCTTGTTGTTTTCCCTTCTTCCCTCTGTCGAGGACTCGAGGTCTCGTCTCCGACCGTTGTCAGAGCTTTCCTTAGGAGACTCTGGCCCCTGTCCGCCGACAAGACCAGCTCATCACCGTTATCGTCGCGCTGCAGCTTCTCTTCACCCGTCTCTCGTCGATCATGATCCTCATCACAGCGATATTTCCATCTCGTCAATTCTCTCGCCGGTGTTGAGCGTGTGCGCCTGATTGCCCTCGACTTTCAAGCCCATCACAGGCGCGGCTTGGTGATTTGCGGTTGGTTCGATCGCGCCTCCGAGGCTGAGGAGAACTCCAAAAGGTAATTCTGCAGTGCAGATATCGCCCATTTCTGTTTGCAAACGCAAAAGACGCCATAAGAAAAACGAAAAAAAAAAGAACTCAGTAGGAGCTGGTTTACGACGCGTTTCCCCGTTTTATGTTCCTCGTCGTTCTACTTGACTCGACTCAAATCATTCTGCGAAAGCTTCGTTCTTGTCTTCTTTTATTTGGCCTGGTGTCTGCGTGTTTACTTGCTACTACGTCGCATCAATACTCTACCGCAAGACTTGTGATTTGCGGTGTCCCGGCTTTTTAATCCCCTTTTCTCTTGCTGTCAGTGCTCTTTATCAGGTCGTCTGATCGGAACCGAACCATTGTTCAAACTGACTTTTTGAAATAGCCTTACTACCCGATTGGACAACCTGGCGGCATTCTGGTTACTGAAAAGTGGTAAATACCCATAAAAATCGAATATACCGGGCGCATTGGACGGGCAGGACGACATTTCGCACTTGATCGAGGCAATAGACCCCTCTGGAGGGCTCAACGTATCGCGCTCGCTTTACCGATCGCGATTGGTCAGACTTGGACAAGACACCGCTCATCTGCCGCCCACATCTGGGGAGACTGTCTCGGACTGTCTCGGACTGTCAACGCAGCAGCTTCGATCTGTTTTTGCTGTGCCTTCAGTAAACGAAGGTATGTCGTCTGCTGCTATGCAAACGGTTCCTCAGTACACACCCGCCCATTCCTCCGCTACTTATGTTTCACTTCCCCATCAAATCCCCGCTTCAACGTCGCAATACGACTATGCGCCGCAGCAATTATTCAATGATTTACCCCGGTCAACGCGACCATCGCGGCGATCGAGTGACCCTCACAGTGCCATCATGAGCACCGCGCTAAGTTCTCAGCAGCCATCTTATCCCCCGACCACGACACATTCTTCGGCTATGAGCGACTCCCACGAGCAAGCTCCGCCATTGTCCACCCATGCATCCCCAGCTTTGAACCCCGCACTGCCGACGCACGGCCAGAACAGTAATCGAACGCCCATCTATCCCGACCTTCAAGGTGCTCCTCCCATCCCGCCGCCGAGGACGTCTTCGACTCACCGGAGTCAACACGGTTCAAGCGCAACGTCGTCTTCCGGTGAAAGAGTCTCCGGTTCGCGACGCAACAAGAACAAACCCGATGATCGAAGCACCGGCCACCGTGAGAGAAGAGGCGACGAGCCTCGCTCGCACCGTTCGGCAGCTCACTCGTCTGAGCAGCCAACGAGGGAAGCATCCGGAAAGGGATCGAGTCGAGTTCAGGCAGAATCATCCTCAGCGGTCGACTCACGCTCGGAGGAGATGATGGAGACCATTCCCAGTTTGGGAACTTTGGTGAAGGAGTCAAGTACGGTGATCAACCAAGTGGTGGTGAGTGACCCTTCAGTGGACATCATCAGAGAGCAAGCACGGCAAGCGGAAGCGTCGATATCGCCGTCTACCGACACAACTGCGCCATCGGGGCTCGCCTTGGTCGGCAGCGAGGGAGTGGATGACGGAGGGCGCGGCGGACTACGCAGTCGGCACGATTACAACGAAAACACGGTCAAGCGCAAAGAGACTACGTTCGGCCAGTACGTCCTTGGGCAAACTCTCGGGGAGGGTGAGTTTGGAAAGGTCAAGCTGGGGTGGAAGAAAGATGGCAGCGTCCAGGTTGCCATCAAGCTCATTCGGAGGGAGTCTCTCGGATCTAATCCTAATCGGCTGCCCAAGATCTACCGAGAAATCTCCATTCTTCGCGATCTCCACCACCCGAATATCGTGCGACTCCACGAAATGGTGGAGACCGATCGCCATATCGGTATTATTATGGAATATGCATCGGGAGGAGAGCTCTTTGACCACATTCTGAACAATCGTTACCTTAAGGACAATTCGGCCCGGCGCCTGTTCGCCCAGCTCGTATCAGGCGTGGGATATCTTCATAAGAAAGGCATTGTTCATCGAGATCTCAAGCTGGAAAATCTGCTCCTGGATCGCAACCGCAACATTATCATCACGGATTTTGGCTTCGCTAATGCATTTGACCCAAGCGACGAGTTGGGCGAGGAGATCGAATACAATCTCACCAACAAGGAGTTTGTAAAGAGAATGCGCCTAGACAAGCCTAACGCCAAAGGCATGAGACGGGGTGACCTGATGCAAACCAGCTGCGGAAGTCCGTGTTATGCGGCCCCCGAGCTCGTGGTGAGTGATTCACTGTATACTGGGCGCAAAGTCGATGTCTGGAGCTGCGGTGTCATCCTGGTAGGTTGCCACGAATTCTCTCTTTGTCCTTTGGATGACAGTACGAACGAGATGCTAACGCATCCGGTAGTATGCGATGTTGGCCGGCTATCTGCCTTTCGACGACGATCCAGCAAATCCCGATGGCGACAACATCAATCTGCTGTACAAATACATTGTTAGTACACCGCTGACGTTCCCCGAATACGTGACACCACATGCTCGCGACCTTTTGAGACGGATATTGGTGCCCGACCCGCGCAAACGAGCGGACCTTTTCGAAGTTGCGCGTCACAGTTGGCTCAGCGAGTTCTCGCATGTTGTGTCTCACATTACGAGCAGTACAACCAAAGTTGCAGACATTGCCGAGACGACAGTTCCTCCTGGTCAGTTTCCAAATACGGCGTTATTGGCGCCTGACGCTAACCTTTCTTCGTGCTATGCAGAAAGTCATAAGGAAGCCCCAGCGCTGGCTCGCAGTGCCTCCGTCAGAGAGCCTCCCAAGACATACCAGAGCTCGATACCTACGGTGGGAGGGCTCGTGCATCACTCCGGAGATATTTCCCAAGAGCCGTCGGCCGATCGGTCGAAGACTTCTCGAGACACAAAGCGGCGAACGGTGCAGGTCGAGTATGTCGCCCCTCAGTCTCAGACCGCAAGAGGAGAAAGTCCCGCCGCGCCAGAATCCCCGAACGCGAAGCCATCCGCAGTCGAAGCCGTCCTTGCATCCGCAAGGCCCGGCAGTCGAGATGCGACGGCGAACACAAAATCAGGCGCTCTGCCCCCGGGTGTTCATATGGAGCAGCGCTCAACACGGGCTGGAGAACCCAAGGCACCCGCTGGCCCGGTGCCGCCTGGGCCAGGGCATCTGCCTCGGTCGACCTCGGACAGCACAGCCCTCACGGGAACGCACACGACGATGCCTCCTGCGACGCAAGCCACGCGCCCTGCGACGGGCGCCTCAATGGCCTCGTTCAACACTGGTCGCTTGCCCTCTCGGGGATCATACGGACAGCCTGTGGCTCCTACTGTCGCGGCAACCAACGCACAAGGTCGCCTTGCGCAGCCGAAGAGCAAGCAATATGTGATCTCGGCGCCTATCCCTCAAGACTCCTCGCAGCACGCTGCCATGTCGATCGGACGTCCAAGCACTCAGGCACTTCCGGCCAAGTTCAACACCACCCCTCGGCAGGAACCGCCCAAGGGTCATAAGAGATCCAATACGGTCTCGGGCATCAGCGAAAAGCTCTTCGGGCGATCAGGATCCATCTTTGGCGGTCGTGGAACACAGACCGCTCCTCGTCAAAAGCCCAGCAAGCGGTATCCCCCAACGAGCATGAGGGATCCCTTTGCCGGTGAGGAGATCCGAGTCTCTATGGATTCACGACGTTCCGGTCAATATGGATCTGACCGGAAGACGAGCGAAACTGGCGGGGAGAATAGACCACGTCGGTTTTCCTTGCTACCAGCGTCTTTCTCCCTCCGGGGTTTCTCCTCAAGCCGATCGCAGACTCCCGAAGAAGAATCCCAAACGAGTCGCTCCACTGATCAGCGAGTCCAGCAACGTCCGTCGGCCGGAGTCATCCGACCTCGAGCGCGCGCCACCAGCTACGGAACGCAAGATGCAATGGGTATGGCGTCTGATGGTCCAGGAGAGGGGGTGCTCGCCTCGGAAGAGCCGGTCAACTACCAAGCCCGTATTGATCAACAATTCGCGGAGTTGCACGGTTTGCAGTCTGCGGCATACGAACCTACCTCCTACACTAGCACATCGGCTGAGCAAGTATACCATAATGACAACGATTACCAATACGGATATCAATATGCCAATCACTCGACGCCGAATTACTACGACGAGTACAACAACCCGCATGACCCTCGGCCGTCAATGCAGGCCGGCCGGGTGGGAAGAGGCCCCAATGTTCTGCAGAAGAACAATAGGAAGTTTGCCGATGCTTACGAGTACGAACGAGACCCGTCGCACCATTCCGGCAGCTCCGGTGCGGCCAGGAAAGTCATGGACTTTTTCCGTCGAAGAGCTAAATCTAGGGCCGGTGATGATCGTTGATTCAGGTCTCTTTTCCGGTGAAACAGGTCTTTTCGGTTTCCTCGTCCATTGACACGCGAGAACTGTACCACCATTCTTAAAACGAACCGCGGCAAGACCAAGCCGGTCCGGTGTAAATTTTAATCCATCCCCCTTTTTTCTTTCTTCATTGTTCATCTATCTTTCTTCTCGGGCATCGAAATTCTTGCAAATTAACCCCATGACTTTCTGTGCGGCGAGTCCGAAGGCGGATACGCATACGCGAGAAGCCGTGTCACCCATCAAAACAGACACAAATGATACAAGCCGACACTCAGGCCAAGCTTTGAAACACACGAGAAGGAGGAATTGCGTCTACCAGGCTCTAAGGAGAAGTCCAACATCGGACAAGAGCAGTATGGTCCTTTGGATACCCCTTTGATACCCAGCTTGTTGTCCGCTTCTGTTGCTTGCCGCATCGGTGTGCCCTCGCATTTGTCTAGCGACCATTTGTTCCCGCATACATACATAGCCTTTATCTAGCATATGGCGCCCTTTTTGTGTCTTTTTTATTTATTTTTCCCCTTTTATTTCCTTTGTCAAGAATACATTTCCTTTTCCTGTGTCCAAAGTTTTTGTTTCCTTTCCCCTGTTACTATAGCCCTTAAGTGTAAATTGATCCTGTGTCTGATCCTACTTTCTATGGCGAGGTCGGCTTTTCGCTTCGCTTCTTCAGTTCATTTTCCGGTGGTCATGGTGCTCCTACACAGGCAGGGGATCTTCTTAGTGGTGGGCTTGGAATGAGTACTAGTCTTTCTCCAGGATCATGTCAGGGTAATATAATATCATCATCACCCTTGAGGTGTATTCATTGCGTGTCCAGTTGCAGGTCTCAGATAGGTGCGAGGAGCCGAACTGCCCGAGGGGCTTGGCAGGAATGCCCACATTTCCTATCTATCTATCCCTTGGACAGGATGCTCGTGACCGTGGCCGTGGCCGTCGTTGGGATCCTGATTGTGGGAGTACGACAGAGTACGTAGCACTAGCATTGCTGAAGACTGGCGACTCCGCTCCGTAGTCCGTTCACCGGGGACAAGGAATGTACGGAGGTGGGGATTATCCCGTGGCGGAGTCTAGATCGCCCCCTATCCTCTTCTAGAAAGAAGCTTAGATCAGATTTGAATGACCGGTGAGGCTGCTGCATGACGCATCCCGCTTTTTAGATTGGATCAAGCTCCTAGCGTTTGTTTACACCCTACCAGTCTTGCAACTCCGACTCCGTTTGTCAGGGGGATATGTGGACATTCTGACTACTAAGAGCACTACACTATCTACGGAGTACTGTCTGAACAAACAAGGGAGGAGTGCTTCTTGGCAGTTATCCAGACGGAGATACGACAGTTGCCATTACTTGGCTGTGAAACATGGATGATCGATTCTTCCTAATTGGGCCATTATCAGATTGCACACAAGGCTTGGCGGTCGTCGACCTCCCCCTTCCTTTAGAATAGCGATAATGATGAGCAGACACACAATGATGATGCGATGGAATGTGTAATGACTTGTCTCGGCAAGCATGATGCAAACTGGAAAGAAGTGGAAAAAGCAAGGGGAAAAGAAACTAGGAAAAGACCCCCGTGGGGCCTCCACTGGGCCGTATTTGCCCATCCCAAAGCGCTAAAATCAAGACCAAGGAACGCCATTGAGTGTCTCAGGGCTTATCAGCTGACCATGCTGATGAATTGGTATCGTGTCCAGCGCGATTGAACCAAAGTTGTCAGGATGGCAGGGTTGTTTTGAATGAATTCATCAGACGTTCACTGGCTTAGCGCTGGTACCGTGGCCCAGGTAAAGAAAGCCACCAGCAAAAGGAGACAATGTAGCTTCAATCTGCGATTCATCGGTGCTGAGGCTGTCTGACCGGTCCCGGAGCTGAGGAGAGTCGGGAGAGGATGCGCGAAGCTCATACTCAGGACCAGATTCGGTGGGAGTGAGGACAAGGAATTTGCTGGTCTGCTCAGGACGAGACTGAACAGGAGAGAGGACGAGGAACTTGCTGGTGGGAGTGTAGGTATACATTTTGTTAGGACAGAAGACAGCAGCGTGGTCAAGACAAGTGGCTGAGATGGAGATGGAGTTATATAGGTTCGACCGGTCAAGCAGACTTGCAAGAAAATCAGAGAAAGAGATGGGACGATGTCACAGGAACAATCAAGAAGACAAACCGGAACGAGATTCGGCGACCCTTTATATACATGTGAAGATACCAGCCAAGACTGTATTCAAGAAGGAGGGGCTACCATCGGAGGACCATATTCAGTCCACCGAAAGGCGCCGATTGAGTGAGTTATTGCGTCTCACTTGCAGGTCAACTAAGCAGAGGTGCAATTTCCCTTCGGAAAGTGGATCAGGCATGCTGCACAAGCCACAAGGTCCTTCACATGATTAGAGCGATATGGATATTGCCAGATATGGAGGGGCCAAGACGTCATTATTGGAAGATGAAATCTCATCCCTTCCCCTTTGCGTCTCTTGGCCTAGATACCAAATATCCAAGGGAGCCGGACTCACCCCTATTGCCGGACCCAGTATGATCATTGCGTATCTTCCTGCTCTGCCAAGAGTTTGCTGGCTATTTCTTTGCACAGTGCACCACTATTATGGTCAAATGTGCAGGTATCCAGGTTTTGGTGTTGTCCCTCACACAAGCATCTGACTGGGGCCGACAACAACCGCTCAGCCTCGGGTGATCAGCAACCAGGTGGTAAAGCCAAGACACGAGCTCTAACTATCGATTAAACTATGCATGGCCAATTGGAGGTTAGCACTCAGTAGCAGCAACCACGGTAGATTCTCGAAAGGAAAGAAAAGCGGGAAGAAATTTTCCAATTCTCGAAGCCTTTTCAAGACGATTTCAAGCAAATGACCTGGCCGATCATTCTGCCAGTCCTCTTGGCAGTTATGTGAACGGTTGTTGCTGACCATGAAGGACATTCTCAAATCTCAAGAGGCATCTGGAATCTCTCGAAGAACTGCGGGTCAAAGTTTAGCAGCATAAGTTTATCTCCACAAAGAAGACGGAGAATTGAAGCCCATGTGTACGTGACAGTACGTCTCCATTGAGTCTAGAGAAGATGCACTGCTGTCGAGCCATACGATGATACGACAGATGGCCTCTCATAGACCTGGTACCATTGATTGAGAGAAGATGTTCGATGAAGTGTCCACTGTCAATGAGCACAGCGTTCAGATGGTCCAGTGATGATGCAGGATGTGAAGATAAAAGAAGTTGGGAGACGATGCGAAGGGCGCAGCAAGGACCATCACGTGCTTACTGCGAGCAGACACGCAGATAACGTCAAGACAATGATAAGGTACTTGCACTCAGCCAGGTCCTGGTTGTGTTTTCTCCCTGACAAGAAGAAAAACAGCCTTGAGTATATTATCTACCTGCCAATTCAAATCCAAACAGCCAACGGCGGCTAATCTATGGCCATTTGCCCCTGGTTCGACCTGTGGATAGTCGCTGACTTGGCGCCCCCAAGCCTCCTTCCGCCGCCGCCGTTGCGAAGTGCAATACTCCCTTTTGTTTGTGGCGCGGGTGCTCAGCGGCTCAACGAGGGCATCGGGGTCAGCTTTTGCCCATAGACTATCCTTCATCAACTTTCCTTGAGAACGCCCCCATTGCTGTGCCATCTTCAGGTCAGAACTCGTCACCTTTCCGTGAATCCATACGTGCTCGCGATTCGAGCCGAAAAGAGGAGTTTATAGGCTGCCATTGTTTTGGCCGAATATGGCTCCTCGAAGTATAGGTTGCTCGATGTTTAGCCGGTGACTCGCAAGCTCTGTTCCAGTCATATCACAAACAGCCAACATTGAAGAACAAATGGCATTACAATTCTGAACGGAGACTACCCTAGATCACCTACTCAATTGACACCCCATCACAATGCGATTTTAAACCAACGGTTTTCGACCGAATATTGCAGACATCACCAACTGCGCCTTGGTAGGTGCTGCTAAGATTGGTCAGATGAACGACAAGAAGCCTCCATTCTTGTGATGACAATGCTTTTCTTGCAGATTCATCACTTCTAGCTCCACCTATTGTGCTTGATCTGGTCACTTTGTTTCCATTCTCTACAGTGGACCTCCGTCTGTTGACGTTGATGTTCGACGGGAGTGTGCCTACAGAAATGCGGCACCTCTGACTGGGGCAGGTGGCTCATCCTTCGGAGCATCAACTCAGCCTTGATGCGAGATTTTTTTCGCCGGTGGTAACAGATGCGAATCAAAAGTCCGGCACAGATTTTATTAGCTCTGATACCGGAATGCCCTCCACCGGACCTGTCTGATGATGACCCTCCCGCCCACCCTCTCTCCTTATCAGGTGGGTAAAGAACACATGACGAGAAATGAATCTCACAGAGTGTCCATCTATAGATGAAGAGTCACCGTCTGTCGGTTGCGTGACAATTGTCAGATGCTCAATCGAAGCAGTATGCCTGACTGCGGCATGACAGACAAGGGAAAAACTTGTTGGCTAGCTATGGCAACTGATTTGATAGACGGCTACTGTTGGTTCCTATCTGTCGCAGATGTGCCCGGCCACCCCCTGGCGGGAAATGCCACAGTGTCTTCAACATGATGTCAACCCTTTTCTTCCAATGCAGATGTGGAACTCTAAATCCACAGAGCTCGGGACCAGGGTACGTGATCGACTCCTTCCGGTGGATTTTGACAGCCACAATCACCCTATTGCTTTAACTGGCAAGTGAAGCTATCAACTAGGCTGGCATCATCGGCCGCCACCCTTTTTGATGATCCGCATAACCGCCAGTCTTGCTTGGTGTTGGGGAAACCTCGTGCAGTAGTTCTCGGAAGCGAGTAAGGTCTGATTTGCTATGTGTTCTGGAAAATGTTGGGTTGAACTCATGCAAACATGCTGTAGATCAATCACCAACTTTCACACTTGATATGTCAAGGGGCCGAAAAGAGCAGGTCGAGAGCTGCATGCGTAGTCTACTGTTCCTTGACCATCTTTATCACTACATGTTGTTATTTATTTTTTTAATATTTTTTTTCCTTAGTTTCCTTTTCATTCTCTCTCACTTTCTTCCTTCTCTTCGGGCATGCCTCCATTTACCATTTTGAGTAGATAGCGTTGTTGCGGCACAGTTGTCCGCAGTCATTCAAACTGTCCTGTCTATCATCTTCGACTGAGTCCAAAGGCTGCCGCAATCTTATTTAAAGGGTCATAAAGACCCGTCGGATACCTCAACCCATCATCTCATCAATCACAAATTCGGCGTTCTCAGAAATCTCAGAGGACAAAACAAAAAACGCTCCTGAAACTCGAACTACTTCCCCGTGTGCGGAATTACCCTTTTGCTCAAACCGAACGACCGATTTCCCGCGAACTACAACTCAATATCAAATCAACGCTCTCTGTAACCGGTCTAGCTCAAAGGCCATTTCTCCAAGATGTGCTCGCAATATTTCTACAAGTACGACTGCGGCTGCACAGTCCCCGAAGGCGATGTCGTCTACTGCGCGAAGCGAGGCACCTCTTGCACCGGCGTCAGACAGCAGATCCGGCGACGAGAGGGATACAACTGCCCTGCGCATGGCGGCTAGCATTCAAAGCAGTCGGTTGGACACCCTTCTTCCAAGATGCAGGGACGAGTTGGGCTGACAGATTGCAGAGTCCAGACTTGAGCTCCGAGCGATGATTGGAGAGCTTGAGGACATAATGTACGATTCCTCCATTGTGCATTGCTGCTTGTTTCAATGCATGCAGGGAAGGGAACACTGTCTGCGCCAGGAGTATGAATGCATCTTAATTTGATTGGCAAAAATGTGGTACTTTCTTTCATTCCCATGCGTGCATATATGTTTCAACCACACTCTTGTATATCTGTCTGCTTCTGTGTCGATTGTACTTGTTACAACCTCCCGGTGATCAGGGTCCTTCTGCTCCTCTCAGGTCCCTTCCCTGTTGAACAATTACCCATCTGCATCTGCACCTGCATTGCTTGCCTTCTTGTTTCTACTTGGATAGCCAAATACCACGCTCCTTCTGTTGGTTTTTCAAACTTATTCCTCATAACAAAGACACTGGGTCTCTGCATTGCACTGCAGATCACCGAGGAAGCCATGTGTCATGCTGATCTTCGGGCATCTCGACCTCAATGCTTTATGGTCATTGTGCCCGAAAAGGTACCGCAATGAAATTAATAGGAGTTTCGGAGTTACGGAGTTACAAGAGATACGAACGATGGACTATGGCAAGCTAGCAATTTGAGAGTGTTCAGAGTGACTGTCTATCTGCAATCGAGTTCAGTTCTGCTCTCAGACGCCTAGACAAACCCACTAGTGGATTATCGATTCCAGAAGACCCTGGTCTTCATGACTGGTAGATAATGTGCGTCACAGGTTACGAGGTCGCATTAGCACCGCAGACGAGCTCAATCATCTGATGTACAGCAACCAATCAGCGGCAGAAATAGGGTACGGACACGACGGGAGCATCAGGTGTCGATCTAAGCCAAGGTAGAACCAACACTGAGGCGAGCACTTAACTGGGGGAACCAAAGAAAGCTGTCTCAGGAAGCGTCATGGTAGCGCCCACCTTGGGCGCAGATCTTGGTGGGTTACGGGCAGGGAAGAGGGTAAGTGGTGAGTAGATGGGTTGCCGGCAGGATCATAGCATGATAGCGGGACGCTCGTAATCATTAAGCAAACATGCAAGCTTCTAGATCAGCAGTCTTTCAGTAGGAGACACGAATCTCAGAAACGTAATGGACTTGAGTCGTCGGCGGGGAGGGGCGATTTGCGTCTCTTCGTCAAAGAAAAGGATCGATTTGTGGCGCGTTTCCTTTGCGCCAAGCTCGCTGTTGAGTGCCTTGAAAGAAACAAGACGCGGAGCCTTTCCGGTTCGACCTGCCACCAACTTGCCGCAGTCAAGGGGCCTAGATTATGAAGCAGGCTATGACAAGAGGGCTTTCAGATAGAAACACAAGAGGCAGCGAGGCAACCGAGCCACATGGGAAATTCCTCATCCTCTTCCGGGAAGACGAACAATCAGTAGACCAATAGCTGCCTTCAGTGGTCCTGCACTGTTGGTTCCTGATCCTGCATTCAACATCTCGTGGTCAGGTTGCACAGCAGATCTCATGGCAGCCATGAACCTTGATAGTTCTTTCAACTTTTTCTAGACGACGAGTCGATCAGCAATCGTTGCCGCCACGAGGCTTTTCCTTCCCTCATCAGGCAAGATTCTGCCAATTTCTTCTCGTGTCCGCGAGAACAAGCCGGGAAGCATTTGGGTGAACCAGACTGCTGGGACAGCAACGTAACATTTAGCGGTGTGAAGGCCGTCTGCAGTAGTAGAAGTGCCCAGCCAGACTGATCGACCAGCCCAAAACGTGGCCAACAAAGAACACTGACTTGGTTTTGCGGGGGTGTAATCAACAAAGAGCCAGGAACAGCAGTGGCCTGAAGATCTTCGATCTGTTGACAATGTTGGTGTTGTCACCATCACGTGACAGCCGAGGAATCTGATGGCGTCACAATCTTGAGCTCGACTGAAGCTCGTCTGAAATTGGAAACTGCTTCTTCGCACTCACGACCAACAGATAGCCGCGCAGGTCTTCTTTGTTCGCACATGTAATGTCCATAGACGTCAACTGGAGGTCCGCCACCTCCGGTCCAGACGGGGAAGCTCTTGCTGAGCGCATCCGCTCCTTCATCCACGACAGATTCCAGCAGGTCGCTCTGCCCCGATTCATCCGCTCCGTCCAAGTCCACGCTTTCGATTTTGGGACCATTCCACCGGAGCTCGAAGTTAAGGATTTCTGTGAGCCCTTTGCCGACTTCTACGAGGATGACGATGACGACCATACGTCTGATGCGTCCGAGGAGCTTGACTCGGAGCACTCGAGTCAGTGGAACAGAACCCATCTGGAGCTTAATGAACGAGAAGATACGGCCGTGAATCGTGCCTTACTAGATCCTTTCCCTAATGGGTTTCCTACCTCTCCCTTGCGATCGCCCTTAGGCGAGCACCTCAACCCCCATTTCCTCCCCCGTGCCGGTACTCCTGGTATTCCGGGTGGGACTTCGACATTAGGTTATCATCTGATGTCGCTTGGCGGGCTCTCCGGTACGCAAACACCCCTTGCTGCAGTGGCGGGGGGCAACCCATTTGCGAGCGCTTGGTCCGATGCCGGCATGGGGCCGGGGAACAGGGGTCGTTCGGAGAGACATGCCGGGATGCAGCACCAACGCGCCGAACCCGAGATCGATACCAGCAATCCTACCTCCCGTCCGTCAACAGCAAATACCATACCTTCCCACCCCTCGGGATCGATCAAGAACAGCGGCGAAGGCGCGACCGGCAGGACCGACCATCCATCACTTCATGCCGGGGAACACCCCGAGGACCCGGTCGCCCCGGGGCACCTACCTTTACCCCCTCGGATGCGCGAGCGCCGCCCGGAAGATTTCCAAGTTCTCTGCCATGTCAAGTACGCCGGCGACGTACGCTTATCCTTGACGGCAGAGATCCTCCTGGACTACCCGATGCCCAGCTTCGTGGGCCTGCCACTAAAACTCAACGTCACAGGCATCACCTTTGACGGCGTAGCCGTCATCGCATATATCCGTAAAAGAGTACATTTCTGCTTCTTATCCGCGGAAGACGCGGACGCCCTGATTGGTTCCGAGCAGCAGCAACAGCAGCAGGAATCAGCCGGGGAGGACCACCGTCCGCAGTCCCGACCTGACTCTTCCGCCTCAGCGTCCCAAAAGCGCCATGGAGGCTTGCTGCAGGAGATCCGGGTAGAAAGTGAGATCGGCCGCAAGGAAGATGGGAAGCAGGTATTGAAGAACGTGGGCAAGGTCGAACGCTTTGTTCTTGCGCAAGTGCGCAGGATTTTCGAGGAGGAGCTTGTTTATCCTAGCTTCTGGACTTTTCTTATCTAATGCCCACATAATGAATTATGACTGAAAGCTCAATGAAGACTTGCGCAGCCTCAAGCTTCGTTGCGCTGCTACGAACCTCGAAAAGTAAGCTGTTCGGACTTTGTGGTGCTCATATTTCCTCCATTACAGTTGCTGGACCGGGATCTATCCGGGTCTCGCGGCAGTAGACTGTATCATCTCGCTGCGGTTGCATATTTCGAATATACACGGTTGGACTCGTTCAGCGGCCACCTTTAGATAACCTATGGTTCAAGGAACGCTCGTTACATGATGCTGCCGAGTCAAAACATCATCCGAAAGTGAAAAGCTTCGCTATAACCAGCCAACAGCCGTCATACAAGAACAGTATACGCCATCCGACCTCGATTTCTCCGCAAGTTCCAAGAAACACACCATCAGTATAGATCAAATTCACCACACCGAGCCGTCCTCTGACGGATGAGCACTTCCCCAAACCAACGTCGCTGACAACTTCACCAACCAACCTTCCATCACCGACCAGCTCCTGAGGTCCGACCAAAGGAGCTTCCGCATCGCGAGGATATCCTCAAGTGCGTGAGAGCCGAATTACAGATCCTTCTTGGAGCCATCCTTGGGAGTGCCAGCAACCTTGTCGCCCAAGCTGTGGTATTCGCGGGTAAGTCCCTCGCACTGCTTCTTCAGGGTCTCAATGTCACGGTCCTTGGCCTCAATCTCCGCCCTAAGGCGTGCAATCTCTCCCATATCACCAGCCTGAGCGAGGCGGGCAGAGTCCTTGCCGCCAGCCCTTTTGTCGCCCTCAAGGTGCTTGACGCGGTCCTCAAGGCGAAGAACCTCCAGAATCATGGTATAGGTACGGTTGAGGATGAGAGACAGGAAGAGAGTGAAGCCGCAAAGGTACATGTTACGCTGAGAATAGAACTTGCGAGCCTGGACTTCCATGCGATCCGTGCCGAGTGCGGCCGCTCTACTAATAACGGACACATTTGCGCATACGGTCAGAACAGTTACAATGGAAACGAGGAGAACAAATGATCACGGTGTGCTTACCCCATTGCATTGCCTTCCACAGTGAAGGAAGCGAGCTCCAATTGCACGCGATAGACGCGGTTGACGCTGTCAATGAACAGAATCAAAATGAATATGAATGTAATCTAGACATGAATTAGTAAAGATACATCCACGGTCCTCGAATTTGAGAAGTTACCTTCAATCCATATTGTAATTTCGCTACTAACGGGCTTTCCGAAATGAATGTGAACAGCTTCCGCTTGACAGTGAAAGGGAGCGGGATGATGAGGCCCATGAAGACCGCCATCTCAAACACCAGGAGGCAGAAGACCTTGAGAGAGACCAGTCAGCACAGAACTCAATTCCTGTAGGGTCAATGTATTCAACACTCTAGCTGAGTGGTGTGCCGCAACCACCCGAACGGTTTAGGCTGCAATGTGCTGCCATAACACAGGCTGCGAAAAGATCAGAGCATCATAAAGAAAAGTGTACATACCAAGCTGTAGTAAAGAGTCATTTTGGCTTGAGTATTTGCAAGATCGATCTAAAAAAATTTGAGAGCTGTCTGAAATTGCAACGGAAGTGGTTCGTGGGGAAGGTTCAGGAGGATAAACAAAGCGCCAGGGAAGCTGGAAACGGTCTCAGGGGTGTATCAGCAATGAGTAAAAGGCACGATTTATACCCAACAAGACTTTAAGGGCAAGTTCTGAAGCTCTTGAAAGCAGGGAATTGGAATGATGTTATGTGTGCTAGTGCAAGAGGAGGCTGAGGTGGTCTTTTTGCGGCTTTGGACGTGTGAGGTCATCGACCGCTCAGATCGGCTATTACTCAGATCAGCTACTAATCACGTGATTATCGCGTGTACTACTCCGCATCTTGATGCCTGATGAATGTGTACTCTTTTCGAATCTATCCTGATATGTACATTTATATAGGACGTCTTCTAAGGATTATGTCTGGACTTCCATAACTTCGTGGCAATTGCTCATTAACCCTGCGGCTCGTAGGCGTTAGACTTGTGCTTCGGCTCGAATTTGAAATCTTTATGTGCTGGACCAAGGAACATTTCCCTAGAAATGGTCGATCAGTATTGTATTCATAAGGGGTTCCTCAGCGCAGTGACAACTTACGTGATTTTAATCCAGTCTTTGTAACTGGGACTGCCGAGGAGGGTTTCCAACTCATTTCTGCCCCTCCAAGCAGGAGGTCTGTCTTGGATGTGAGGGGGAAGGTACTCGAGCAGTCCGATCGGTACATAGCGATAAGTGAAGCTCAGCCATTCCAGCATGAAACGTCTCGTCGTGCCAACGCCATGCTCATCCGAGCCCCAGGTATCTAGACCGTACTTGGCGTATTTCTCGACCATGGCCAATCTTTCGCTGGCTGACTTATCGAGGTACTGACCTGCCTGAATTTCCTCGAAGACCCATGGCTTGATGATTGCCCCTCGACCAACCATGACGGCATCCACACCGGCATTGTTGATACGGTCGTCGTAGTCATTGTGCGAATAGCAATCTCCATTTCCGAGGAAGAAGACCTTGCCACCGTTTGGCAGCATACGTTCATCTGGTTCTCGGACAGTATCCATGACATCATCTGTCTTCTCGTTCAGTCGTTTGATGAGTGCGGCACATTCAGCGATATAGCTCCAATCCGCCGACTTCGTATATCGCTGCTGTCTGCTCCGTCCATGGAGGGTAATGGCTGCGACGCCAGGAGGGCCGACATTCAGCATGCTAGACTCATGACCTCCGAGAACCAAACGTTCAATGAGTTTCGTGGCATTCGGAGAGTTGTCTCTTGTTCCCGTGCGAATTTTGACTGTAATTGGAATCGTCTCCGAAACAGCATTCATACCACGAAGCATCTTCTCCAGTTTTGAGGGATGGTCAAGTAGCGCGGATCCTGCTCCTTCCCGATAAACTTGGTCAATAGGACAACCGCAGTTCAGGTCAATGACACGCAGGTTAGGGGTCAGGCGCCCCAACAACTCCGTAGCTTTGATGGCCTGCCAAGGCTTGTTGGCTGCAATTTGAGCACCGAATCTGAGATCCTTAGAGTGGTCATAGCCCTGCACAACGTCGGCTGTCGACGAGATCGTGGGCGGAACCGCTTCGGACTCATGCGCTTTCATCAGGGCCCATTCTGATTTTTGTCCCTGAACCAAAGACATGCCCATGGCCATTTCAGAATAAGTAAATTGGCAGCCATAATCTATACATAGCCTCCGAAAGGGGAGATTTCCCTGTGTCGTTAAAGGCGCTAGGGCAGGAGTCTCTGGGCCGAAATAGATGCGTCGCTTCTCTGAGGGTAAGAATGGGGGCTCGACGTAGGCTGCGCGGGCCTCTTCTACCTGATTCTTGATTTGAGCACCAGCTGCTTCGTCCGCTCCACCCTCTTCCTGATGCCGACCATGAAGGTTTTTCTCCAGTGCCTTTGACGTCTTGTCGAGCCACGTTATGTATGCGTCAGATCTCGGGGTCTTTATCTTTCTCCGGGCTACCGCAACCTTATCTTCGTTCGATACTGTGTTCACAATGCCGTCTTCTGACGCATATGGGACAAGCGGTTGGGCTTTCTTCTTTCGCTCTTCATCCTCGAGTAGGATCAGCTCTTTTCTCCCATCAGAAGTTTCTCGCTCAGTCGTGTGAGAACCCACAAGACGACATTTGAACCCATACCGGCATCTGCCTTTGGCGTCCCATATCGGGCAGATGCCACCAAAAGTTATAAGATCTTCCCGCTTATGCTCCTTCAGGTACTTTCGCAGATCGTGTTCAAAGCGACACTTCTCTCCGAACTTGCATTCCTTCGGCGAAAATTCCGGACTGAAAGCTCTTGACGGGCAAAGACCTTTCTCATCTTCGGACCTTCCGAAATCGCGCCCCTTGTTCTGACCGGACAACTTTTTCTTTCCTTTTTGTTCGCCATCTCGTTCCTGGTGGCCAGCGGCTTCGGCTGCATCGTCGGCATTGAGACTGACCGCACTCTCGTCGACTGGCTGAGATTGCGCGGATCTTTGAACTATGAACCTATTAAAGTCAAGATTAGCGGTGTATCAACAGAAGGAAGGCTTGTTCATGCATACTCAGCCTTGACTGGGGCCACGCCCTTCACACGCTTGGGAGCGCCATCGCTGACTTCCTGCTCGGTAATAGCGGCGCTTTCCAATCTCTGTTTCTTGGACGGATGCTCTTCGTTGTTGGCAGCAGCCGAAGCGCCGTTTTCGAGGTCATGCTTGGGCGTCACCGCCATGGGTTGTGTCTGGGCAGTGGGCTCCATCCTGGCACAATCGAAATCCCGAGTCCGCAACCTTCACTTCCCGCTGCGGAGTATTGATCGGACCGGATGATGCTCACAATCGCAAATTGAGCTTACCGGGTCCAAATGAAGCCTATACTGGAAAGGCTTATCAAACTGTTTGCATACAAAAAATTCCCGTTAAAGGCGGAGATAGTAGTAGATTTTGCATTGTTTGCATGATCAAGGTGGCGTTCGAAGGCGGTCAGCTTGAGCTCGGAAGGCGGTGCAGCCAACAGTAGTCTAGGCGGCAATTTGTATTTTCCAATGACTTGGAACGGTGTAATGTCGGGTTGTGGCGGCATACGTGGTCATTGCAAGTTCAATACACCCTGGTTTGGTCGTTTGAACCAGAAAAGTGATCTACGATACTTACGTACCGGTCGAATGGGTCGGTGATTAATAAGGGACCCACAGAAGAGGCCATTCTTCTGTTTCGAACGTTTCCAGAACAACTTACTAAGTAGCTAGACTACCTAGTACTTCTAGTACTTAGCAGATGATAGTATGCTCATCGCTTCAGAGAAGTAGAGGTCAAGCGATGTTCTGGAAGTCATATGATCTGATCATCTGAAAATAAAGGGAGACTAGAGTTAGAATGTTTTGATAATTCCATCAAGCTCCCTCGGTATCAATCACGGAACTCCGGACAAGTGCTAGGCCTTCAAGCTGGGCATTATGGAGTAGACTATTGCTTGGTACGTACCTCTCTGCTACGTACTTCGGAATAAGTGACTGGTTTAGGCAAAGCATAGTCATAAGATAGCAAATGATCAATCCTTGAATCAATAGGTTGGCAAGTACCTATTGTTGTGAGACTGTCAGCCTTACCAATCACAAGCCAAATTTGCTCATTCAGTTAGATGGCTAGTAGTTCAGTTCTTGATTGCTCAGAGACATGGATTGGACCGAGGGACAATCATTTAACAATTTGATTGATATATGCTACACAGCAACAAAATGATGGATGTTCATATGCGATTGAGAGATCTTCGCTCTCAAGATCTACCTGTCCGATAATTACTCCGTGCCCCTGCATACAAGCATGTATTCCGTTTCACCCGCATGTCTGATGCTGCATGTTGAGACTCGGATACCAAGCCTTGGTGGTAGAAACATTCTACGTAGTTGCATTGACGTGTTATTGAGTACGTAAAGACAGAGTTCAACTTTAAATAACTCTTAATTAATGGCTACCTACATACCTTAGGTATGCTGTGTAAGAAACTCCATTTGACAGCTGCAGTGAAATACACTAGCGTATACTCAAGTATGAAGCAGTACCGAGTTGAAAGACTAAAGATAGGTACAGTTGATGTATCAGCATTGGCGAGACACTACATGGAAAATAGATAAGGTAGACTTCGATGAATACTGTGTCGCTTTAAATGATTCGAGGAATCAAAGGACAAGTAAGTAGGTCTGCGTAGGATAACATGTGGCTGGAGGAGACAGACAAATCAGGTGTCCCTTGCATCTGCCCGGTTTGCAGTGATGTACACTTACACGCCATGCCACAGTCTACATAGATCCACGGAGTCTCTTAATCTTATCAGCTATGACCATTGATAATAGTTTAAAGTCGGACTGGCATCTACAGAGCTTATTCCTACCTAGTTGCTGCAAGTTCAGGTAGTAAGACATACGGAGTATGACTGTATGGGCATGAAGATCATCGCCTAGGCTACTCATTCTGAGACTTAGTTCAACGTTCCGACTTAAGTAATCTAAAAGTCTACTTTGATCCCAAACCGTCCCTAATCCGACATGCCCTCATAATAGACGGTTAACGTATGGATATGTAGGTATCATCATGTCCTGGTCCATCGTCCATTGTATTGTCTTGAGGTGGTAGGCTGCCTGGGACGTAGTCTACTCTGTTTACTTGTTTAGAGAGCGAAGGAAGGTCTGTCGAGGGCCAAGGCACTCGAGAAGAAGCCACTAATCCCTTCTCTCATGTTTCTAGCGCCGGCCAAGACAGCCTATGTATGCCGTATGCCTATGCAAGAGACTTCCGGGGAAGATAAGGGGCAGTTCTGAGTTCATGATTCATTTACCACGCTTCCGTTGAAGAAATGCGACTAGTCTATCGATAGTGCAGAGATAGAACGGCTGATCTGGTTATCAGCCACGCAGAAGGACTGATCGACTATTCGTTAGTTGTGTATTGAGTTTCTTGGAATGCTGAAGACCCGGCTTCATAGGGAACGCTAATTACCGCCCTAGAGCTTCCCCGAAGTTTGTCCTCGCCATATCGATATCATCATTTGTCTCGGGGGAATTCGTTTCATACAATGATGTTGTTTGATGATCCGTTGATAACATCGAAACCTGGCTGGCGCGGGGGAACAAAGTTTCGACGAGGACATCATTGTGGTCATCACTCCAAGTTACTCACAGTTGACTGAGCGCGCCTCTAGAAGCGTTCTATCAAGGTTTCGAACTCAATTCTCCTGAACTGAGGATGGCCAGAAGCACCTGGGCCAGTTACTCAATAGGACAAGGCGATGCATGCAAGAAGCGGAACATGAACCTTGGTCGAATTTGAGTCTCTCAGAACTGATAACAGAGACCCCACCCCCGATACGTATTGCTCATTATCGAGCGCAACTTGGCAGCGTCAGTGAGCGTGCCCAATGACTTTCATGTATCTCGCGTTTGGAGTAGCCTTCTCCAAGGACAACGTCGATGGAGCCCAGTAGTTCGTGCGCGCAGCTATCTACCCTCCGCAGCCACGAGGGCAGGCAGCCTCCATCCTTCACAGACCATTACCTTAAACGAGCGAAGCCAAATTGCTGTACTCGGTACAGGGATGGTATCTATATCAGTCAGATTGGGGGCTTTTATGTGGACCATGGAAAGCTCCGGCTCCCTCATTTCCCCCTTATTCAGATGGTTCATTATCTATCTTCTCTGTAGTAGTCCAATTGCCGTTGACTCGTCTCGAACTGAGCAATGAAACCATTGAGAGGCTGGCTATCTTTGCGTTATTGCTCTTGATGATCATTGCCTGTTAAATGGTACTAGAATGATGTACGAGTGTCGCAAGAACAACGTAGTAGGGGCATATTACCTTTTAGAGAAGATCAAGTAACTCCTGGTAACGGCTGTAAGATTCGTAGCTATACCAGTACATTACAGTACGGAGTCTACCTCGGGGTTTAGGCATTCGCAACCTCCTGCGTCTAACGGTCCACTTGCTGGCAGGACGACGATCCATCAATCAGGTGTACAAATCTGGAGACTTGTGGATCTTTCAGTTACGTAGAAGACTGCGTAGGGCCCTATATGCCCTAGACTAGCTAGTAAGATTTGAATGATTCGATGTTCTGGCGCTTCCACCGATGTTCCCTGAAGCCTTGGCTGCCCAGTAATCGCTCATTCAACGTGAGATCCAACCACTCAGATCATGCGCTGCCTACCGTAGTTTCAGATTGGCTCAAGTATGAATCATTGGAAGCCGCGTAAGTTACAGTTCCTGGTCTTACCTGACGTACCAGACATGAGAAATACCACAGCGTTGCCTCCATACCGTACCAAAGATTAAATACACTGTTACTTCTCGAAACCCCTTCCAGTTCGCCAGTTGTTACTCCTGGCAAGCCATAGATAGCTGTTGGAGGGAAGCCATCGTAAGAGTTGATCAAACTCTCTCCATCATCCTTATCCATCATATTCTTCTTCATCCTTTTTTTTGGCTCAGTCTGTATCCTTCTTCATAGCAGTATTTATCTACTTCTCTGGCTTATTTCCTCGGGGACCATTCCACCTCCCGCCACTTTTCCCGAATCCGTCGCGGTTCCGCAGGCCAAGTAGTAAGCCAAAGCGGGACGACATCCGAGGGTGGACTACCCTGTGTGATCCCGCCCAAAATCGCCATCGAGAATCGCTCCTTCATGCTCGGGTCAACAGAGGAATCTCTCAGTTCTCCTCCTCCTCTCCATTACTCTCCGTCTATCACAGAATACGATCGCGCCTCTACTCGGGATACGACTCCTGTCACCACCCCTCTCGGGTTTGGCGTATCGTCTCGCAAACCGGACAGGGAAAAGAACTCGGGTCACTCGTGGGCTGGAAATTCACTGAACAGCGAAGACACTCATTCACCGTACCACGACCCTCAAGATTTTCGAACACAACCAAAAGAGGACTTCGATTTCCCGCTCTTTTCAACCTCACCCCTCACATTTGGCAAGATGACTGGAACAGCTGCTCCCATCGACATCGCCACTCGCCAGACCTCAGTTTCTCCTCCGGGACAGCAGGCGTCAAATCTTACGTCTGCCCTGCAGAGAGCTGGAACTGGTGAGCGCACAAGTAGCATTTCTCACCCCAGTGGCATCGGCATCAATGTCTTCAAGGCGCCACCTCCCCGCAAGGACTCTCTCAGCGCAGCTACCGCACAATGGGGCAACGGAACGAAACCAATCTCCATGGCGGGGTCTAATCGCGATAAGCCTCGTCGGGAGTCGCTCGCTGGAAGCTTGGTCGGTGGTATGAGCTGGGGTGGTGTGTCTGTTGGAAGTTGGATACGTGACGAGTGAGTGACCTGTCTTTCGTAGAGTTCTGGCCGGGTTCTTGCGCTTGCGACAGGAATCTGTGCAGTGAGCAGCATACTGACGTTCTGATTTCTTAGTATCATTATGACTGGAACCTCGCCGTTCGCTTTCGGACAATCTCCCTCCTTCCATTCCTCTTCATATTTGCCCAAACTGGAAGCCAACTTCATGCGGGATTTCTCCTGCTGTGGCATCACTCTCCCCACTCTTCATGATCTGTTGCAGCACTACGAAGAGGCGCATGCTACGAAGTCACCTCAACAGAGTCATCGCCCAAGCCAGACTGATGGACGAGCTGCGCTTGCTGCCGCCGCAATGGCACAGCAACAAAACCAACAAATGAACAACCAAAATCGAGGTCTACAAGCGGACAGAGGTCTGGATATGCAGCGAAAATTGAGTCCGAACCCGCCGCTTCAGCCACACTCTGACCTTGACACTATCGACGATATGGAGATGGATGATGCTATGGGGGACATTGATCCGACAGCCTCACAATTATTCTCGCCACAGGCGCAGAACAACACGCAAGGTGGATTCGGAAATTCTAACCAGAGAGTTCCTCAGCTCAATCTGTCCATGCTTCCAAGTCATCAGGGCTTCAAGGGTTCTCAGCCTGGAACACCAGTGCCGTCTGGCCATCCACTCTCATTGCAGAATAATCCTACAGTTTCCTCGGTTAACACACCAACGCTCATGGCAAATCCACTTCAGAATTCACAGTTCAGGAACACGCCCGATTCTTCAGCACCTGGAACTCCTGCGGAACTCGACGAAAGTGTGATTGGTGGATTCGGCGACTTGGGTATGCAGACAAATGCCATGCTACAGGGTCAATCGCAGTTCAGATTTGCTGGTAACAATGACATGGTGGACCTATGCATTGACGAACCGGCGAAGCGTCTCTTCAGCCCTACCGGGGGGATCAATACTTCCAATGCGCACTTCAAGCTCAGTGGAGCGCAATATGGTCCTAACAGCGAGATCGCTCGACGGATCCGAGAGCAACAGCTTCTGGCAGGTGTCCCCGACACCACAGCGATACTTCCCAACGAAGAGCCCAAACCCTTCAGATGTCCTGTCATTGGATGTGAGAAGGCCTACAAGAACCAGAATGGTCTCAAGTATCACAAAGCTGTAAGTGTTCCTGTCTGGAAAGTAACGGTTTGCCATGGGGCTTTGATCGCTAATACATTCTCTTACAGCATGGTCACAACAATCAACAATTGCATGATAACGCAGATGGTACTTTCTCAATCGTCAACCCAGAGACATCAACACCATATCCTGGGACCCTCGGTATGGAAAAGGAGAAGCCGTACCGCTGCGAAGTTTGTGGGAAGCGATACAAGAATTTGAACGGTCTCAAGTACCACAAATCTCATTCCCCCCCGTGCAACCCCGATTTCCAGCTTGCTGCAGGTCGCAATCTGGCATTCGGCGGAGGTGTTATGCAGGGGCAGAACATCAACGTGGCTGGGGCTGGCCTCCCCGGTATCGGCGAAGAAGGCCTTCTATGATAAAGTGCTTTGTCACTGCGATATTAGCCATCCTTCAATTTCTCTACGCTAATTTGACTCGACGACCTTCACGGCACTCGGTGCACTACATACGATTTAATGACCGATTCGGTGGCTTGGAGTTGATATTGGTATGAACGTCATGTGCTATTCGAATGACTAGCGGTTCCTTAGATGGCCGTGTCCTGGATTGTTAATAGACCTGCGCTTCGGAGACTTTTCGTGACCTGTTTTGATCAGGATTTGGCTCGGTCCTGGTGAGGAAAATATCTGATTTTGTGGCCTCCCTGGACACCGCAGTGCTCCTTTCGCTCAAACTCGCGTTTTGGTCTGCTTCTACCATTTTGAGAAGAATAAGAATGCACTGGCCCTAGGCGGCAATTTGGAAAGGCGGCTGTTTGGGTTTTGTTCTCACACGGGTCGAGCACACCATTCTGGGTTCGGATTGTTCCAAGCATTTCTTTGACTGGCTTTCAAAATGCGGTTGTTGAATTCCTGGAAACAAAAGAAGAAAAAAGTCTCGGTACATGGCGTCGATTCTGTAGATAGGGGTTTCAGATTGGTTATTGCTCTTGCTGCTTATATGGTTTCTCTTTTCTTGTCTCTTCTTTTGCGTCGTTATCTCTTAAGGTGTTGTTGGAGTCTCGTTATCCGTCTTGCGAGTTTGCTGGTTGCTTCTTGATAGAGTTTCTTTCCTTTCTCTGCTCCTTGATTCCCATTGCGAGATTTTTGCTATAGCACTAGGTTCACCAGGAAAAGTTTCTGAAAATAACAAGCTCCTTTCTGTTCGGGTCTCTACATACTCGACTGGAGTAATGGTAAATGGCTAGAAGCCACTTCTCTCTGCAGAAAAAAAACTAGACCTGGTCCGCGGTAAGATGTAATCCTACAGAGAACAAGTTTGATAGGTAATGGACCGAGAAGGAACGAGACCACCAGAATCCCTGGATGCATTGACTATTCTAGTACAAACAAAGTCAAGAAACAGCCGTCCTCAGTAGAAGCGACGTGCACAGCGGGTGAAAATAGCACAGTTTCGTTTAATCAACGGAAAGATTGTAGGATAGATGAGTCCGGTTGTAATTTCATAAAGTGAGATCATCGGGGGAAGCAAAGTAGCAAATTTCCGCTTGCGCCGTACCGTCCAGGGGTGTATCATTTCGGCATGACCAACTCTCAGGGTTCCTTCTTCCGTGCGATATCAGGTGGGACATTCTGGCAAAGGAGTTTTACAAGATCATTTGAAAGGAAAATAGAGCTCAACGCGATGCGCATTCCGGGGCTGAAACCCTATTCGAAGGCAAACAGACGTCACCACTCAAATTCGCCCTGGCCTTTGTGGAAAACGTATCTAGTTGAGTTAGCGTCTGTGCCTCGGTGAAACTCAAGACTTTTGGGACTTACTCCTTGCCGCCTGTGGTTAGAATACCATCCTTCAGAGTACACTTCCACTTGTTCTTGACGCGCTGCACTTTATCATATGTACAGAGCATGACCTGTCCAACAGAATCTTCAGCATCATGATCCTCGGCAACTAGGTCGTCAGGGTCGTCGAGGTCGGAATTGATGGCATCTTCATCGTCTTCCTCCCTGTCATCATCGCCACCAGGACCATCAAACTGCGCCTGAGGCTGTGCAGAATTTGCGGCCGAGTTGGTTACGACAGCAGCGTGTCCATCAGGAAGGTGAGGTTCCAGTCTCGATGTTGATGACGAGGATTGACGCTCATCTAAAGGCATAAGCAGTCCACCTCCCTCGAATTGAAGCATGCGCTGTCTCAAATGTTCACGTAGAAATCGATCACCCTCGCCGTTCTGGCGTTCTGCGGCCTCGCGTCTCCGTGCAACCTCCGCTTTCCAATCTGATAAAGCATCACCACCTGGACCGTCTGTCTGAGCATTAGTCATATTGGGTTGAGAGGCGGATGGATAGCTCGGCTCTTGTTTGATCGCTGGCGTCTGGCCATTGGGCACCTGTCCCGGGTACTGAGGACGGTGCTGTCCTGGCATTCCCATAGACTGAGACTGCGCTTGCAGCTGACTGACCGAGCTAGCTGCTGCGGCACCGTATCTTTGATGGAGCATATTGGCAGCACGTTCACGTGCCGACTGAGGATTTGACGAAGGAGCCGATATCATATTGCTCATGTGAGGCATTCCTGGTTGTCCATTGAGACCCGGTTCGGTCTTGATGTGAGATTGCTGCCCCATGTGCGAGGGCGCAGGCGCATGCATCGGAGGTGCATTTCCCGGTAGCGACTGAGGAATATGTTGTTGGGGCGGAACATGTTGTTGCTGTGTCTGCTGGGGAGGAGCGGGTCGAGGAGCGTTGGAAGGCACGGGAGCAGTAGGAGGGAGTATTTGGTTCTGAGTCTGAGGAGGGGCGGGCTGTGGTGGTGCAGGATCCCAAGGGAAGTGGGCGACACCAAGCGACGATAGCTTTTTCTGCCAGCTCTATATTGGGATGTAGTTTCAGTAAGATGTCATAGAAACGATAATAATGGAAAAAGCATCAGAAAGAAATAGACAATGCAAAAATAAATAAATAAGACAGTAAGATTAGATGACGAGATAGCGCCATTCATAACTGTGAGTGGGCGCGGGCCTTGGCGGACTAACCGCGCCCCTCTCGAAAACGGGCCACAGGCGCGGGTAAAAGCGGCGCAGTATAAAGAGACTCAAAAGCTGGTGTTCCCCCGGAAGCAGCGCCGCCTCCCGCAATCCTCGGACCCCCGCCTTGGGCCGGGATCGCTCACGACAGAACACCGCTCCCTGGGAATCAAGGGCATCATGATGGTTTTCCATCAAAAAAATCATCAAGAATGAAGAGATATCTTGAACCCACCTTCCGCAGATCTAATAGAGTTTGCTGGTCGACACCACTTTCCTCGAAATCGACCTGAGAAGCATCGCAGACCTCCTGGATGACACGATCAAATACCGTGCCCTGCACATCATCTGGTATAAGCCAACGTCCTCACAAAGTATGGGCTGAACGAATGAAGACCATCACCCGAGTGAAGGAGAAGAAGAACAGGAGACAGGGGAAGGCTGAAGGTCTCCAGAGGTTCCCAGGTCAGGTAAGGTAGGGCTGTTGGAGATAGCACTCACCACCTGCTGGTTAGACATGCTTGCGGCGTTAAGAGCGACTCAAGGATGAGAAGACGTAGATCAGAGCTTCTTGTTTCGTTTCTTCCCTTTTCTCTATACTAGCAAGTCCAGCAGGGAAGGCGTTGTGTTCCACTGGTCTATCAGAACTGAACCTCCGTCGCAGCAACGGTCAGTTACCACGGCCAAAATGCGACCGGTCGACCCCGACGGCTATTGACACCTAAGCAGCTTCAAGTTATGAAATTGTCTTTGTGGATAGTATATGTTTCTGCAATGAGTCAGAATCTGAAGATCAAAAAATGTCGAGAAATCGGCACTCTGGTGGGAATCAGCAGGTAGAGAAAGGCGGCAACGCAGCGTACTGTAGGGTTCTGGTTGAGGTCAAAGTTGCTCTCCCCGGGCGAAATCCGTCCTCCTCTCGGCATGCTTAGTAATCTCCGCCCATTCACCAACTAGTGAAGAACGGCCACAGCTGGGAGAGATGAGTGCGTCACTGCATCCTCATCTTCTGTACAATAATTCACTGACTCTTCTCTTAAAAGTAATGCAGTGAGCAATTAAGCTACTACTAGTATCTTTAAATTAAATGGCATCATCATCTCCCCATCATCAGCCTTAGCATTATCCGATGATATACTCCGAAAGGTTGCATGAAAGATATGGCAGGCTCACTTCCAGAATCAGTTACATCTACGAAGTGAAGTAGATCCTACAAATCGGTGATGTCTTATGTCAGTAGCGTTAGTTGCCCATACTCTATAGAAAACCAAAAGACAAGAAGTCAACCATCAGAACGCCTGGCATGCAAACTCCTCCAACAAAAAAGTACAACATAAAAGTCCGGATATAACAACAAGTCAAATTTCGCAGAACAGCAGACGTCCATCTACCGAATGGTCATAGACTTGTTCATCTCAGCTTTGCTTCCAACGCCACCTTCCCGAGACGCTGAGGCACTGGTACCAGCCTTGCGCTCGAAGATCTTCCAGAATTTCAAACTCTCATCAGCAGCGGCGGTGGCTAGCAATTGACCGTCGGGGCTCAGGCAGCTGTGGAGAACTCGTGTCTCATGAGCCGGAATCTCTACGTTACGGACCAGGGTGGGATAGCTCCAGATACTTAGAGAATTGTCAGGAAATCCGCTCGAGCTGACAATCTCTCGGTAGTGGTTGCTCCATCTCAAGCTGGTGACCTGTGAGCCAGTATCGATGCTGTTGGTCCGGGCACCGGTGGTGGTGTTCCAGAAGTGAATGTGACGGTCATAAGAGCCGCCACCGGTCGCGAGCAAGTTCAACTGCCAAGGGCACCAACTCAGAGCTTTCACAGCCGCACGGTGGTTTGTCTTGGTAAACTTGGGAGCACTCAGAGACCGCGCATCCCAGATGTTGACCAGGTTGTCATTACCGCCGGTGGCGAGTTGAGCCCCATCGGGTCGCCATTCAAGACCACACACTTCTGAGGTGTGGGAGACGAGTTCCGCAACCTTGTGTTGAGCGATGCGAACATCGTGGTTGAAGACGAGACCACTGCGCGCGCCAGTCGATAGTGTGTGCTTGGACCAGCCCATGACACCGACACGGGAGTCATGGCCAAACATGCTTCGGAGCTTGGTGCCTTCCTCCACGTCCCAGATCTGCACCTCTCCCGTGCCGAGACCAACTCCAACATATGCGCCATCGCCGCTCCATTTGACACTGCTTACATATGTGTCTGCGGAAGTCTCTAGCAGACAACTGACAGATCCAGAATCCGCCGACCACACATAGACATTGCGCTCAAGTCCAATAGCAACCTGGTTGCCAGAGCTCCAGTCCAGCAAATTGAGATAGTAATCATCAAGAAGACCAGGAGCGTCCAATACACGCTCAGGAGCGGTTTGGACTCTGCGACGGAATTGAGAACCTTTGGCTTTGCTTGATTTCAATGGACGATTGTACTGTGCTCTCAAGTCAATCGGCTTTGACGATTCTGGAGGTGGCGGCTTGTAGGCGAGAATGCGAGTGTTCAAATTGACGCCGCAGGCATCAGCGAGCGACGATTCGTAGGCGACGGCATCAGGTGCGGGCTTGGTGTACGACGTTGTTGAATTGTCATTGTCCTCGAGACCGAGATTTTCAAGAGCAGCAGTCAGATCATCGTCGCCTCCTCTACCTCCGATGTCGAAGGCGCTCGCAGCACTTGCAAGGACGGCTGATCCTTCAC
This sequence comes from Aspergillus hiratsukae, assembly GCA_014281905.1. NCBI lineage: Eukaryota > Fungi > Ascomycota > Eurotiomycetes > Eurotiales > Aspergillaceae > Aspergillus > Aspergillus hiratsukae. Next base: position 58,227 of record JACBAD010002095.1, on the reverse strand, counting down.
TGCTGCTCGTCTTAGGCCGCTGATTCTCCTCCGGCTTGGCAGTCCCAGCAGTTGTCAGTCCTTCGCTTGCGGACCGATTGGGAATGAATCTGTCACCAGCATTGTGAGCGATGCGAACGGTGGTCTTGCCCGTCCTCGTGCGAGCAGAAACTTCTTTCCGCACTCGCTCTTTCGATGATGGAGACTGCCCCGACGAGGGACCTGTGCCGGTCAAAGACCAGTCCGAAACACCAAGCTCCAGGTGCCTCGGTGACTTGCGCGTCCTCGCAATGTTGGATTTGGGAGATTCGCGGTAAGCTTTTGATGTCTTCGCGATCGATTTAGCAAAGTATGAGGACAGATTGCCGCTGTAGACCGAGCGGCTGTTGTCTTTCACAGCGTCTGCCGATTGACGAGGAGGTGTGAAGGGAGATGAATGATTCGATGCCACACTCGCTCTTCTTGCGTGAGGAGACGGTGTGAGAGGCATGCGACCGCCAGCGGTCTTGGATGAAAACAGTCCATGATGGGACTTCACCGGAGTCGATATCAATGGAGTAGCCATCTCAGTGATGTAGCAGCCTCCAGCGAATTGTATATTAGAACGTGGTCAAGAGAAGAATATGCTTCTTGAACTCAATTGCCAAATCCGGTCATTCAATGAGGATGTATGTCTAAGACGCAACGAAATGGTAGCGTATGCAAGTATAAACCGACAAAAGGAATCATATACTATGCAAGCAGATATCAGATACGAGCGTAACTGAGAAAATGTGAAAGGAAGATGGATTCTGGGAGCAGCAGAGCAGAGATCCAGGGGAATAAATACAGCGTATAGTTCTTTCTCCCATGGCAACGGTTACCTGAGGTACGGCTGTTCTAACACGGATTGGGTTAGCGTCCACATGACGTGCGGCTCTTTCCTTTTCCCTGAGGTGTCGATCGTCTTGGCGCTATTTTTTCCGTTTTCTTCCTTGTCGTCATCAAGAAATCCTGACTGATGGGCCGACTCTTCTGTTACTTTTGAAATACAATCAGATTCTGTCGACTTTTCAATTATTTCCCTATCATACTACGACTGTCTGGGTCAACAATAGTACTCCGCCCTTTTGAAGACCCTGATGGCGCGGCAGCCGCCCTCCACTATTAGCAGTAATACGACATCCACCCCGGGCTTCGCCCAATTCCGCGAGGACCCACCCTCTTGGATCAGATCATCAAGAGGTTCAAATTCCAATCCGATGACTCCCACCCCCTCAATTCATCAGAGACCACAGAGCGCGTACCTCATGCCGACTAGTCCAGCGAGAGGTCGCCGTGGCAGCACGGATTATCGCCCCGTCATCCGCAAAGCCCAAGGCAATGTTCCTGCGTGTTTGGTCAACGCATCCGTGGCGTATTGCAACAATGACCAGATCTACGCATTTGGAGGATTCGATCAGTTCACAGACGAAGGTTGATATTGATTCTATTCTAATAGTTCAATTGGACCTTCTCATGCTAATGTTCGAACTCGAATAGTTTACAACCATGTCCTGAGGTTAGACTTGAAAGCACTTCGTTGGGAACTTGTGGATAACTATGGCGATATTCCCGGTGTTCGCATGGGTTGGTCGATCCATAGCAGATGCCTTCCCTGAATTCCGCTAATTTGTTCAATACTCTTTCTAGGACACACTGCTACTCTGTATCAAGGCGACAAACTCATTGTCTTCGGGGGAGAAAATGAACATCGCGAATACCTCTCTGACATCGTCATCCTCGATATTTCCACTTCGACCTGGACTCAACCGGAAATTCGTGGACAAATCCCGCGGGGAAGGGCGCGCCATGCTGCTGTCATTCATGACGAAAAGCTTTTCATTATAGGCGGTGTTACTGGAGAGAACAATGTGATCCTCGACGATCTTTGCTACCTTGACCTGAAAACATGGACCTGGTCCCGGAGTTGGAGATTCACAGCCCGTTTCGACCACACCGCCTGGGTTTGGGGGGACCGTCTTTGGATATTCGGAGGCCTCGACCCGGATATGGAACGTACAACTGATATTTGGTGGCTTGACCTCAAGGGCTCCCCGTTTCTTGGAACGCCATCTTCGCAAGGTACCGTGGATTCCCCTGGAACACTCAACATGATGGCTCATAGTCCAGACACGATGTATAGTAGTCCCACTCAGCAGCTGCCCGGCCGGTCCGGTAGCTACGCGGCGAATTCTGGGAGTGTACAAGTTCGCAACTCCGGTCGACGAAAGCCAATCGCCCCAGGAGCTATCTCTTGTCATAAGTTTCGATCTGGTCCTTATGTTCCTGCATTGTGTTCTGGAACCCACTTTCAGGCTCATGCATCTGGTGTCCTCCTCGACCTGATCACACCTTCCGAAACAGTCAGGACGTATGAGTGCAAGTTGTCATCCTTGGAGCTTGACACTCTTCGTTGGCAGAAACTAGCTGATGGACAAGAGATTTTCAAGCCCGGGTATCGCTGGCATTATTGTACAGTCAATGCTAGTGGCACCAAAGCCTGGCTGCTGGGGTGCAACCTTGACGTGGGCGCCGCTCCTGGCACCAGTGATGAGAATCATATGAGCGAGGTGCTTTGCATTGACCTGGAAAAATACGGTTTGCTTGGCAATGAATTGACAACCGTATCTCCTGATCAAAGCCGGGCTTTGGTATCGGAAAGGTCAGGACTGCCGCCCATTTCTGGGCTTGGTGCGGATCTCTCCGCTGTCTTCGACCAACCTCCAGAATCTGGCAGTGATGCTGACTTCATCATTACGGCAAATCCGGATGACATCGAATATCCGGACGATGTCGCAGAAGAGGCTCCTCCAACAGAGTCTCAGCCCGCCTTCCTATCCCCGAACGCTCCCATTTCGCCTCCTATTCACGTGCATCGGATCATCCTCCAGCTTCGGTGGCCGCATTTCAAGCGACTGTATTCCGCGCAAATGGCCGAGTACCACTCTAAGAGAATGCATATTCCTGAACCTTACTCTGTCGTCCGTGCGTTCCTCTACTATCTATACACAGACAGCATATCAGGGCATCCTGAGTATTGTTCCAACATCATCGACGTTGCAGGCATGCTAGTCATGGCGAACCTGTATGACATGCCAAAGCTGCGCCTGCTCTGCGTCAATCGCTTGAGCCGCGAGCTGGATGTGGAGAACGCGGCCATCATCTGGGAACGGGCTGGGCGGACCAACGAAAACTGGCTAATGCGGCGCGCCGCGCAATTTTGCCTCAGTCACTGGGGTCGCATTGTCCGGACCGACGGCTTCAAGTCCCTCAGTCGCCAGAGCTTAATCGAGCTGTGCGAGGTGGTCGACATGGAAGGTCGGATTATTGCCGGGCCCGAACTGGAGCTAGTGGGTGCTATAGGAGCGGAGGGGCTTGATCTTAACAGGGATATCAAGCGATCCCGGCCTTCTATTGGGGCTATGACTGACGATGTGGATGATCTCGAAGGGGACGACGTGGATGGAATGGAGATTGCATGATCTTCGGGCTCACAGTTCATTCGGACACTGCACCACGGGAAACCACCGTGCAGGAACGGACACGCCAGCCATATGGCTTCAATGACTCTGTACGACTTTTTGATTCTACTATTGGATGGGCGTCAATTTGGCAAAGGCACGGTGTGTTTTCTAGCGATAAGCATATTAGGGAGTCATGGGGCCATTATGGGTATAGCTATGTATGTTATTTGACGGAACCAGCACAGATAAGATATGCCACTACGTCCTTCTTACTACTGTTGAAACAAATGTCTCAATTATGCACAGTAAAACCTCCAACAAGTCCAATACTGTCAGCCGGTCGACGGCCCGTCGAGCCGTTGCTGTTGCAGTGCCTTAGGTGCCCCGCCAGGCACCACGCGGCACCATTATGCTAAATCAGCGACGGCCATTATTCTTCCGCGCCCCACACCAGCATTCCTCTGGGCGCAGCCTTTCGTTCCCTGAACTATTTACAGGGTCTTCCACTGTTGGGAGCTATACTGTAGAATGGTTGGACCAAGAAACTGGTGACTGGGTGAACTGTGATGCAGTCCGTTGATTGCCCAAGACGGTTCCCCGCTCATCTTGTAACGCCAGGACAGACTTAAATATCCGTCCAGGTGTCCTCGGTCATCCTAGAGAAATATTCTCAAAACGCACCGGTGCTTCTTTCAGTGGCTGCCCCATCCATTGCACGGAGAAGAAAGCTGTTCGAATCCATTCCGTCATGGGCTCCACAACTACCTCGAAGCTTCCTCCTGACTTTCTTTGGGGATTCGCAACTGCGAGGTATATCCCGATCTCATGTCTTCTCTTTTACTGGGCTTATAACTAATTGCATTATCTAGTTACCAGATTGAGGGAGCTGTGGATGAAGATGGACGAGGCCCATCTATTTGGGATACATTTTGCGAAATTCCCGGCAAAATAGCCGGTGGAGCGTCTGGAGAGGTGGCCTGCGACTCGTACCACCGCACCCACGAGGATATTGCCCTGCTCAGGGAGTGCGGTGCAAAGGCATACCGTTTTTCTATCTCATGGTACGCCTTCGCACAGCCCCGGCGCACTGATTGAGAGACGGATTTTTGCTGACCCTTCATCTCGATTATAAAAAATGCAGGTCTCGTGTCATCCCTCTCGGTGGCCGGAATGACCCCGTCAATGAAAAGGGCCTCCAGCACTATGTCAAGTTCGTCGACGACTTGCTCGCGGCGGGTATTACTCCTCTCGTTACCCTTTTCCACTGGGATCTTCCCGATGAGCTTGACAAGCGCTACGGTGGTCTTCTGAACAAGGAAGAATTTGTTGCCGATTTTGCCAATTATGCCCGCATAATGTTCAATGCTTTCGGCTCAAAAGTGAAGTACTGGATTACTTTCAATGAGCCCTGGTGCAGCAGTGTGCTCGGATACAATGTGGGCCAGTTCGCCCCTGGCAGAACTAGCGACCGTACCAAGAGTCCCGTGGGCGACGGTTCGCGCGAGCCCTGGATCGTCGGCCACAACATCCTTGTCGCTCATGGAGCGGCGGTGAAGATTTACAGAGAAGAATTCAAGCCCAGAGACGGTGGTGAAATCGGCATCACATTGAATGGTACGAGCTCTGGCTCCATATGCATGGCTCGATTGTGTAGTTGCTGATCAATTCTAGGTGACTGGGCTGAGCCTTGGGATCCCGAGAACCCCGCGGACGTCGAGGCCTGCGATCGCAAGATCGAGTTCGCTATCTCCTGGTTCGCTGACCCCATCTATCACGGCAAGTACCCAGACAGCATGATCAAACAATTGGGCGACCGCTTGCCCACCTGGACCCCCGAAGATATCGCCCTCGTCCACGGCAGCAACGACTTCTACGGCATGAACCACTACTGCGCCAACTACATCAAAGCCAAGACAGGCGAGGCGGACCCCGAGGACGTCGCTGGGAACCTGGAGATCCTGCTGAAGAACAAGAACGACGAATGGATCGGTCCCGAGACACAATCGCCCTGGCTGCGACCCCACCCCATTGGGTTCCGGAAGCTGCTGAAATGGCTCAGCGACCGCTACAACCAGCCCAAGATCTACGTTACTGAGAATGGCACCAGTCTCAAGGGCGAGAATGACCTCCCGGTTGACAAGATCCTGAACGACGAGTTCCGTGTGCAATATTTCCGCGACTATATCGCCGCCATGGCGGACTCCTACACGCTGGACGGCGTGAATGTTTGCGCTTACATGGCGTGGAGCTTGATGGAGTAAGTTTTGTCTTCCATTCAGACGTAATGGACCAGCTGGCTGACATATGTTCTTCCCCGTGCAGCAACTTCGAATGGGCAGAAGGCTACGAGACCAGATTCGGCGTCACCTTCGTCGACTACGAGAATAACCAAAAGAGAATTCCCAAGAAGAGCGCCAAGGTCATCCGTGAGATCTTCGACCAGTACATCGAGAAGGCTTAGGTTGAAGGACTGTATGACACGAAGCTTACGACGATGTTGCATGTACATAGATTGACAATTCATGATTTCATAAAGTCTAAATGAGCTCTCATCACATCCACTTAACTCAGAAGAGTATCCACCAGTGGTGATAATAGTAGCACTTTCCACCTAATTATTACCGTATCAGATGCGGAGTTTGCTCCGTGGCACATGCGTTGCTCCGTATCTCTCGTCACGTGGAAAGCACCTGGCTCCACCGCTCCACTCTGCATTTAGCCTTGAGCCCTTGACCCTCTGGAGTACGGACCACGCCCCACCGTCCCTTCTTCGTTTTCTGACTCGGACCAGTTTCAGAAGTGCAATTGAGCCAGGCCAGCGTCGAAAACAACGGAAAAAGTCATCATGAAAACATGATCTACAAGCTCAATGATTGTTGAACATCATCAATGAAAGCCTTATAATGCATAACGAAAGTTCTTTGACTCCATGTCGGTCAAGTCCTTGAACCCATCAAGGATGGCGGCTTCTTCGCGCCGCGTGGGACTATCTTCCGGAGAGGCCTTCCGGTTTCTCCGCAGATTCTCCCATTTCATGTATACATACGAAGCGAGTGCCAGGACAATCATGCCAGCATAGCAGATTAGCAGACCTGCCAGAGCGGAGTGGTACCGGGGCGCTTCACGGGCGAAGAAGATGTTGGCGCCGGCGACGTTGCCTGCTGCGTACATGGTGAACCACATGCCGTTGGCCATCGAGCGCTTGGTATGTCCGGCGACATTTGTCGCTAAGAGGTTCCATGATATAATGACTGGTGCGCCGATGATGTACTGCAGCCAGGTGCAGCCGACCAGAGTCCATCTGTGATCGAGGCTGGTGAAGCGGATGCCGAGGAGGCCGCCGAACGGGATGAGACATACCATGGCGAGGACGAGGCAGCGCGAGTCGCGGACGTAGGTCGAGACTAGGCCGCAGATGGGCACCACGAGAGCTTCAATGGCCCCGGTGGGGAGCTGGAGGAGGGTTGCGTAGATGCCGCTGAAGCCGAAACCCTTGATGAGCGCCGAGGCGAAGTTCGATACTCCGCCGTTGATGACGCCGCAGCCGATTCCAATCCCCAAGCAGAAGAGGACTTTGGGGTCGTATAAGGCTTCGAGGGCCTGACGCGGCTTGATCTGCTTGGTCTTGACCCCGATCATGTTCTCTGATACTCGCTGAACGGCGACAACGCGTTGCCGGTGAGTGAGGAACTTTGCGGAGCTCGGTGAGTCGGGCATCAGCCAGAGAAAGAGACAACCAGTGGCGAAGTTCATCAAGCCGATCGTGAGGAAGATGAGCTGCCAGCTGTGAAGTTTGGTATCGTGAGAATGACCCAGCCCGAAACCGAGAAGCGCTCCAATCATTGTGGCCATGCCGTTGCCAGACAGCCAGATACTCATACGCAGGGGCTGTTCGGATCTCTTGTAGAACATAGAAGTGAAGTTCATCACTGCATAGTCAGTCTCCGAGTGCAGGTCATGGATGACATAGTTTATGGAAACTTACTGCACGGACTTACGCATGCCTCTGCCATGCCCAACAGGAATCTCAAGACTAGGATACCCGCATAATTCTTAGCGCCGATATGCGCAATAACGAGACCGGCCCAAATCATGATGACTCCACCCATATACTTGGCTAGGGGCAATCGTTGAATCAGGAGATTCGCCGGGATTGCCCAGAACAGGTACCTTATCACGGTCAGCGACTTCGGCTCGTTATGAGACGAAAGATCTGAGGTACCCAAAGTTGAAAATAGCAGCAACCCAAGAGTATCTCTGGCCTTCTAGACCGAGATCTGGGGTGAGAGTATAGGCCGAGGCGTAGTTGAGCGAAAGCTTGTCTATGCATCACATTAGCGGGTCTCTTCAAGCATCGTCCGGTTGAAGGAGCGTGTCTAACCCAGAAACTGAATGACATAGGTTAAGTAAAGCTGTGCAGGCGAACCGTCAGTGACTGATACACAGCACCATTCAAATAGCAAGACAGTGGATCCGATGGGCACATACAATCGGCAGGATCCTGCGATCTAACATCTTGCGCACTCGAATCCCTTCTTCCTCCAGTTCCTCTGGCGATAATTGCTCCACTTCGGCATAGAGGTCTGCTCCAATGTCTCTAATCTCTCCAGATGCAATATCATCCTTCTTCTCCAGACTCTCGGAGCGTCGCACGTCCAGCTCGGCTTTCTTAGTATCCGTCATGGTTGCAAGATCAACCGACTTGAAGTGTAATAAACGGCGTATTGTCGACAGTTGACGGGTTCGATCTACCCATTCCTATGGACATCCTTCCTGCTGTAATATCAGATAGCTTAAATATGACCTGAGAAGACACTGCAGATTATCCTGTTATCAGCTGCTGGTAGATAACATGCAAGGACTCTATCTCTTGGCACTCAGATCATACTTTGTTATCGTAATGCATGCCAATTGCCAAGCTTCATTCTCCGCACGAAGATGGCTAGTCCAGGCAATCAGCGGACAAAAGTCCGATATCCCTTCCCCTCAGTTGGTGAGATCAAGATTCTCGAACACACAGGCCGAAAATGGCCGATTGGATTGGCGTCGTAGGGCGTCGCCCTTGTAGACTTGTAGGATACTGAGGTGATAGCGTTCTTCGCGAGAAGCGGACAATGTCCGCTTACTTCAGACTCCTAACATGGTTCTCCGCAAACAAGGGAAGTATCGCGTGATCTGCTGGTAAACTTTCAAGCCGATCATTAGTGTGTCAGACATCATGAAACGTACCCTTTCCCCAGATACATAAGTTGCTGAATGCGCCTCAGTGCCGGCTACCGGATCAACGTGTCACCAGCAATCTTAGAAACATATGCCGACAATGGAGACAATGCCTGCAATGGGGGTTGTAAGTCTTTGACATCGGACTGTCACCAGGTATGTTGCTGACGATGAAGATATAGGAACAAACACGCGGAAGCACAGCAGAGACATTTAGCATCATCGATGCTAGCATCTCGGATCTTCAACACGCCCTGAGTTCGGGATGGACCACGAGTGTTGACCTAGTAGCCCGATACCTCCGGCGGATCAGCGTATACGACGCCTCCGGCCTTACTCTCAGTGCTATCCCCATCCTGAATCCAGCTGTCTTCGAAGAAGCAGCCGCTTCCGATGCTCGGCGAGCCGCGGGATTGCCAATCAGACCTCTGGAAGGCATTCCCTATCTGGTCAAAGACAGTATCAAGGTCAAAGGGATGACAGTCGCCTGCGGATCTCCGGCTTTTGAGAATCTCGTTGCTACGGAAGATGCAGCATGTATTCAACTTCTCAGAGAGGCAGGCGCGGTCCTGCTGGGCCGGACGAATATGCCCGCTATGGCATACGGGGGGATGCAGCGTGGCTCTTATGGCCGTGCGGAAAGCCCATACAACCTGGAGTATCTACCGGCGGCATATGCATCAGGGTCGTCCAACGGGTCAGCCACCGCTACCACTGCAAATTTCTGCGCCTTCAGTTTGGGGTCGGAGACTGTCTCGTCTGGTCGATCTCCCGCCTCAAATAACGCCATCGTCGCCTACACGCCGTCAAAGGGGTTGTTACCTCTTCGGGGAGTGTGGCCTCTGTATCCAACTTGCGACGTTCTCGTGCCTCATACCCGAACCATGTCCGATCTCTTTCGTGTCCTCGATGTGCTGGCAGTTGCTGACAAGACTCCTCATGGTGATTTCTGGAACGAGCAGAAGATGATAGCCATTCCCTCGATAGCGGACATTCGCCCGCAGCACTTTGCGGTGCTTGAAGACGCATCGTCCCTCAGAGGGAAACGACTCGGGGTGCCGTCCATGTACATTGGCGGCGACTGTCCTCTTCCCGACAAGGTACGCACCAGACCCTCCATCCTCAAACTGTGGGAGGCGGCAAAGAGTGCTTTAGAAACCTGTGGTGCCACGGTAGTGGAAGTCGACTTCCCACTGGTCACAAAATACGAAGCGAAAGCGCATACCGGACAATTGGTCAATGTGGATGGTCTTCCGGAGGGCTGGCCTGCGGTAGAGAGATGTCAGCTCATCGCTCATGGTTGGGATGACTTTCTAGCGAGTAACGGACAGTCTGGACTGGACTCTCTTTCCTGTGTCGATCCCGACTCGATATTCCCTCTCGCACCGGGCTCTCTTCCTGGGACTCCAGATGCAGCGAACAAGATTAATTGGAAAAAGTTGGTCGAATACCCCAAGACAAAACCCGAGTCCATCTTCCAAACTCCAGGTCTACCAGAAGCCCTGGAGGCCCTCGAAAATGCTCGAAAAGAAACATTGGAGAAATGGATGGACGATCACAATCTAGACGCAGTTGTGTTCCCCGCGAATGGCGACGTGGGACGCGCCAACGCAGATACAGACCGCGAGTCTTCACTCTTCGCCTGGACGAACGGCGTCAAATACTCCAACGGCAATCGGCCCATCCGTCATCTGGGTGTGCCCACGGTGTCAGTGCCTATGGGGCTGATGGACGACACGAGAATGCCGGTGAACCTGACCTTTGCGGGCAAAGCATACGATGATAATAATCTCCTTCGATACGCTTTTGCTTTTGAGCAGGCGAGCAAGCGTCGTGTACCGCCGCTCCTTGTCCCTGAGCTGGACTCTGATATCATCAGTAAGAGAGTCTCAAATGATCATTTGGGAGATCGTGGGCAAGCAATGGCCTTACCCCAGATCGCGGTTGTTACGCAGTCGAAGGAGGTTTCAGACTCAATAGTGCGGCTTGAGATTCGAGGTACTCTGCACATCTCTGACGGGGCAAAGTTGGAGCGCCTCTCGTGCTATGTGAATGGGACCCCAATGGATGTCAAACTAGAGGGAGAGACATGGGGTTTGACCACGACATATCCAGCTTCACCTCGTGACCGCCCGTGGTCTCGATGGACGAGTCCAGCTTCTACACAGACAATCGTTGTTGTTGTCGCTTATATGGATACTGGCCTTGCAAACGGGAAGTTACTTCTCCTGTAGCTAATTGCTTTGAACTGGTGTCAAATAACATTTCGCGTCATTCTCAAAAGCTGTCTGTGCATATCATATCCTCAATCATCCCCAAAACTGCCCTGTGCAGGTATTGTTTTCTAAGCTGTACCAAGCATTTTTCCATCTCCTGCATGCTACAGCCAATTCCATGCCGCTGTACAAACTCCTTTGGTATCCAATTAGCCCTCTCAATGAGAAAATCCAGTGCCGTCTTGTAGGACACAGCATCCTTCCAGCGGTCTGCAAAGTTCGTTATGGTTTTATGGCAAGCTTCCAGCGCCTCCAGTGCCTGTCGTATAAATCTATCTTCCCGCGATGTCACCCAGAACAGGTAAAGGAGCATGATCCCGGCTCGAAATTGAAACACAAGCTATTCCAGCAACTTAACATTTACCACTGGGAGGCCATTACCAGACGCGAGAACTTACTGCAGACCAGGTATAGCACATCACCTGCCCGTCCTCCTGTAGCTGCCTGAAATTGAGACAGACCTCGACGATCGCGCAGAGGACGTCCTCGATGCCCTTGCATTTGAGCCGGTCCCTCTTTTCTTGCATTAGGATGATAACGCTGTAATCGTAGAGATTTGCCATCCAGAGAGGGTGGAGGTAGGTACAGGGACCGCCCTCCAGTCCATACCGAGGTATGTCCTTTCTCCAGGCGTCCAATGCTTTCTTCAGTAGATCATCTCGTGGCTCCTGGCCAGATTCAGGCTGTTGAGATTCGTCTTCCAGGTACCGTCGGATATTGGCCTGGATTTTACGCAGCCGGAAGAGGTGGCTCAGCGCAGTGCCTGCGGTCGAGGACGACGGCACGCCATTGCTGATTGTGAGCATCTGTCCAGCAAAGTCAGTAATGACTCAAGAATCCAGAACGCGATGGAAGATCCCTACATCATCATCTATCGCTTTGTAGGCTGCGGAGACTGGTCTGTCCCATCCAGACACGATTATCTCGTTCAGCATGTAGCAAGTAATAAAGAGGGACTCGTTGAAGAATTCCCCCGTGCATGTTGACACTCCCATATCGTTACTGCTATGATCCACAGATGTATGTCTTTGGATTTCTGCTATCGTCGCGGTGCAGAAAGGAATTATCGAGGAAACTGTCGTCGATATTTTCTCCGCGGATGGGCAATGAAGCGCATACAGTATCATAAGCACCGAGGCTTGGATCTGGAGTATGGTTGAAGGATGCTCCATCACATAGGGATAGTAAGACAGCGCGAGGGTATTAAGCTCTGCGGCGCGCTCGACGTGGCCCTCGTTGAAGTGGAAATTGTTGCATGACAAGGCACCCACGGCGTACACCATGTGGACGAAAAAACCCCTCCACTGATTTCTGGATTTGTCGAGGCTCCATTCGTGTTGCCAGGCTTTCCAAGAATTCTGGTCCAGAAAGGGCCAGACCCAATGTGTGATCGAGAAATAGAGATCAGCGTAGACTTCCTCGAGCCAGCCAGGGCAGCCAACAAGAGAGCCAAGCGCAGGCAGAGCACCAATATCCGGCTGGGAGAATCCTTGGGTTTCTGTTTGATCTGGATAGGCTCCGTACGCTAGCCTCGATATCAGAGGACCTTCTAGCCTGGACGGCGGGGGCTGAGAATCGGTCAACTGCGCAATGGCGGTTTGAGGACTCGTAATATGAATAGTAGACTGATGCGCCAAAATCTCATCCGACGCCGACAAAGCGCCTTTTATTGTCGAGGTTCCCACAATACATGTTGTCACTGTCTGTTGGAGATACTCCGAGGGCAAAGAGTCCGCCTCGCGCGAAGTATCAATTGAATCGGTTTGGACGCCCTGCATCTCGAGTCTCTATCGACTTCCTCCACTCCCTCATTGCACTTTCAAGCTCGGTGACTCTTGACTCCAAATACTTCAGATACTTGACTGGAATCGTTATGTCATCTCCATCCCTGCAGGATCCAACGGGTAGGCATTCTGCGCCGCGCCGTGTACACTCCCCGCATGTGGGCTTCGCATGGTCACATTTTCGCTTCAAGCGAAAGCATCGTGCGCAAGCTAGAAGTCTTTGTCGTTTCGACGTTGCGGTCATAGGTGAACAATGGCCTTGCTATTCTATACGCCGAGAATGATCATCCAGCAAGCCCAGACAATCGTTGGGGGGAATAAGCAGCAAGCAGGTGGAAGATAAGGAAGCGGAACAGTCCCACTTGAACATCGGCGGGAGCGGGGAACTATATTCGGCGGGACTTAGTGGAGACAGCAATCGGCCCTATATTGGAGTCTATGAAATGATCATGTAAAGATACGAAGTGAAAGCATTCAACAAGCGAGGAGACCCATTGACTCGAAATGCTGCGTATAGAGCATTTGGATGATAAGACCCCGGTATGAGCTCGGTCCTTGTCTCGCATTGAACAAATTGCTGGTCATAAATGACTGTCTGAAGGGTTCGTACTCCTGCAGAAAGCAGACCGAGTATACAGATCTTTGAAAGATGCCACATATAAAGTCATTGAAATCATCATTTGATCCAGCGTTGAGTCGACTTATCATATCCGATCATCTTCAAGTCGATATTCAGCGTCTTCAGCATAATGTCCATTGTAAATTCCTGTGCAGGTTCCGCGTTAGCATCCTCTTCGTGCAGTCAAGCGACATTTCATCCAAGCATACCTCATCTTCAGGCGCCTCCCTCCCAGTACCCGCCTCCTGTTCCTTTCGTGGCATCTCAACTTCATCAAGAAGCTCAGCTTTCCGCTGCTCCAGTTCCTCTTCATCAATCGCAACCCCTTCCGCTTCGGCACTGTCATACCACGACTTCATTTCTTCCTGCTCCCACCTGGCGCTGTCGCTCTGCATCCGCTCCCTCCAAGCCTTCATACCCCCCATCCGAGAGACCCGCTCTCGAGCTCCTTCGAAAACCTCTTCAGCAGCTTCCTGACTCACAGTCTTCCATTTGAGGATCAGAGCCTCGAGCTCAGCATCTTTCGTCGATGATTCAATTCGTAGAGCTTGCTGCACGGTATCGAGTTCAGAGCGGAGAGCGGACAGTCTGGATTGAAGAGCTCTTTGTTCCTTTTGAAGCTCCGAGATGGCAGGATCTGTTAGCAGGCTCTTCTTCGATGGAGTTATCTGATTTGTAGTAGGTTTGCGCTTCCGGTTTTGCAAACTTGGAAATGGCGAAGCGGGGGATGAGCTTGTGAGACGAGTTGTTTTGGATGGGGTGGATGTCGACGGTGTAAGATGTTCCTGCGCACCGTTTCCATCTACATCTTGTCTTTCTCGTCTTTCAGCTTCAGTCTTGATGAAAGAGTGGTTTAACGCCTTTTCCTTGCCCACAATGCCCTGCACTGGCTTGCGGAGAGGTGACTTGAACGGCTTTGAGAGTGATGCAGCGGCACCTTCGACGCGACGTCGTTTTCCGTTCAGATTGACAGAGGACATTTTCAAGCATTGGCATTCAACTTCTGCATCGTATCACATCCTCACATACAGCTTGCCGATTGGGAAGAGATTCACTTGGCTTACGATCAATGGAATGCACTGTGTGTCGTCTGGAGAAATTGATCAAATAGATGCTTATCGATAAGAGCTGCGAACCGATAAGATAACACCGATACTGATACCTTCATGTCGAGATCTACGACTCTATGGGCATGAAAGGGTGCTTAGAAGAATGTACATTTGGACGAACTCATGTAGATGCTTTCTCTATTAATGTCCAACACCACCGGCAACCCACTGAGCAAACTCTGGATCTCCGGGCTGCGGAAAAAACCCTCGGTCGTTTTGATTGTTCACCGCCGCTGGGTTGGCGCCTGGATTCTCGTTCGGCCTCTGCCTGTTTCGCTGCTGCCTCAAGTATACTAGTATAAGTAATGTGGCGGCCAGCGTGACGATAATGAGGCCTTCCAGAACGCTCTCATCAATGTCAAGTTCGAGGTCATCATAGTAACCATCGTCATGGCGGTGTTCTTCAAGACGACGTGAATCTGGGTTCGAAGGTAGCATGTCATCTTCATCTTCCGCGTGCTTATACAACTGTGAGTGATACTCCTCCTCTTCGTCGTTCTCAATAAACGCTGCAATCCACTCTTTGAATGTCCGGCGAGGCTTTTGTTCTGCGATGTCGGTCAGCATGTAAACGGGTGTAAGCTGTCAAATCATCTTCGGTATCCTTACCTTCTTCTTCTCGAATGGAGTTGACCTTTCCATTTGTAATCTTGTTCCAATTACTGCGTATCCGCAGCTTTATCAGGCTTAATTTCACAGGCAGATAAGCTTCTGCGTTTGCTTCGAGCGCCAAGTCGTAGTATCTTTTGGCCATGTGGAAGTCTTGATCCACGGCAACTCCATTCTCGTGCATCCAGCCAAGGTTCCAGTAGGCCTGCGCACTATAATGGGCTTCAGCGGCGGTATGATAGCAGGTAGAAGCTTTTTCAGGATCGGCTCCGATGCCAGTTCCGATGAGATAGTAGTCACCCATCTTAATCAGCGAGTCGATATTCGCCTGTTTGGCCGAACGTGTCCAGTAGATCAGCGCTAGAGCAGCGTTGCGAAGGAGAGACGGACGAGGCTTCTTAAGCCCAGGTAGAATAGAGTCGAGCGACAACACTGAGCGCTGCTCATCGAGCAGGAATGCTACGTTTGACTGAGCGCTTTCGTAGCCCTGCTCTGCAGCCATCATGGCTGGGATCAAAGCTGCTTCTTTATCGCCATTCTCATACGCGGCATTTGCTTCGGCAAACGACGAATGAATCGCTTCCGCACGCTCTGCGACCATCTTGTAATACGATGCGGCCATGCCACAATGTCGTTGCCGGCCGACGCCATTGTTCGACAACTCTGCCAGGTAATAGAAGGCCTCCATGGACCCCCAGCGAGCAGCCAGCTCGAAATACCGTGTTGCCGTGGCGACATCTCCCTGATCCAGGAATAGAACTCCAAGTCTGGTCTCCGAGGCTGGATAGTCCTGATCGGCAGCCGATTTGAAATATGAAGCGGCCTTGAAGGCGTCCTGGGGCACGCCGTACCCATGAAGATACATGAGTCCGATCTCGTGCTGACAGAGCGAGTCGCCGTTGACTAGTCCCCGCTTAAACCAGGTAAGAGCGTTGTTGAAATTCTGCTCGACGCCTTCGCCGCGAAGGTACATCATTCCAACGTGGCCGGCTGCTTTCGATGCAAGTTTATCGATCCCCATGGGGTGATTGGGATTGACTGACCCGTCCTTGTTCCAGTAACGTCTCGTTACCTGCTTGAAGTACTTCATTGCCTTTCGGAAATTCCGAGGCAACCCTCGTGCCCCGTCGTAGTGTAGCTTCCCCAAGCTAAACGTGGCCTTGAGTTCCCCCTTACGTGACATGAGGTCCAGGTACTCCAGAACGTCCTCCAAGTTAGCCTCGGTACCCGACTGGACCCCATCACGCTGTGCGTTATGCCCTGAGCTGGAGACACTGGCACCCTCGCCGTATACACCACCCTCCTCGTCCGCCCACCGATATGCTTCACGAGCCATGCTGTAGCCACCGGGCGGGCCAGATCGAAACCACTGAATCGCCTTGTCCGCCACCTTCTTGTAGTAATACGTCGCTTGATCGCAGTCTCTGGGAGTCCCGATACCAGCGTGGTGGCGATATGCCAGCGTCATCTCCGACCTCGTGTTCCCTCCTTCCGCAGCAAAGGTATGATACAACAATGCCTTCGCCTGGTCGCGCTTCACCCCGTCCCCGACGCCGGTGGCGTACATGAAACCGAGCATATATTGCGCTGTACTGTTTCCAGTCAAGGAAGCGAGGCTCTGATACCATTGGAAAGCGCGCTTGAAATCGCGCGGATGTGTAAAGTTGCCATAGAAGTTCATTTCCGCTAATAGGAACATCGCATCGGGGTTCTCATCCTCCTCGGCAGCCAGCTTGAGTTCTTTCACGGCTTTGACGACATTCGGATCGACACGACGCTTCTCAGTTGTCTCCGATTGAGGAGCATTCATGAATAGGATGCGAAATGCCTGCTGGGCGTAATGCAGAGCGTATCCCACGAGGCCCGATGGCTTCTCAGATCGGGGTGCTGATGTCTTTATTCCATGGAGGATTTGGAGGGCTTTTTCGACACGTTCTATGCGCAAATCATGTCAGTCGCCTTTCAACCATGTTCAAACACCCGCATCAATAGCTTCTTACCATGTCCGGGCCAAATGTGAGACCCCTCAGCCTCGCCCGCAAATTGGCTTCCATGCTGATATGCTTCGGAAGTCACATCTATTGATGTATGACCATTCTCTGACTGAACTTTTGATTCGACAACGAGCGCCTGCAACAGCACTATAAATTGATCGCTGATCATCAGTATGAGAACCTCGGTGCCACCACGTCGATGGAGTGGGACACTTACGGAGCGCCAGAGGCAGGAAACGCCATAGCCATAGGTTCTTCATGTTGCCTGGCAAAACTTGGTAGTATTTGGGAACAATAAGAGGCACATTGCGATTCCTTTCTCACAATTGACTGGACATCGATCGACGTCACCAACAGTCGCCAACAGTCAGAAAATGTGGTCTCGATTACTCCGGGGAAGCTGGCCGGTTTATTATGAGCTCACGCGGGAACGGGCCACCTGGCGTTGCGGAGCTTCATTTTGCCGACGGACATATCATCACACATGTCACTCCTGCAACCTAAGTCATCTTGTCACGATAGGAATCAAGGCCTACGATTAAATTCCTACATTGCTGAATAATGTCTTCCTCTAGAATAGTAGTCCCTTTATTTATCATTCCTTCTTTAATCCGTTTTAGGCTAGGCTGTGTACATGAAAAGAACAAGCAGTGGCAGTAATACAATCATTAACAACGTCCTTGAGGGGACCAGAGCACTCGCCAACCAAAAGCGATGATCCGCAGACCATTCAGTTCTAAAGCCATCGTGGTATTTCGAAGCTCCGAAGGGAAAATGGAAGAGCAACGAATGAGAACAACATGCATCGCCAGCCCAGAAGAATGTATCACAATTTCAGAAGGGTGGCTCAAATTATTGAAGAGAAAAAACAATCAGGCTGAAACGTGAAAAAACGCATACGTTTGAGAAAGGCTGCTGGCGCCCATATTGAGGATGAAATAATCAACCAAGTCCGCGACATCAGATGCAAAATGTGTTCTTTTTTATGGATTCTTCGATAGAATGGATGATGGTACAAGAATAGAACGGAAACCATAAAGAAGTAGCCGAAGCACTCGCTAATCTCACTGGCGTGGAGACCTGAGAAGAATGTTAGTTAATTCGCAGGCATGAATCAGGCTGATGATGAGGGTACATACGAAGGGCTGAAGGCCGGGGACGTAGGACTGTATCCAGGGGAGGTCGGGCCTCCAGGAGACGTCGGCGATCCAGCAAAGTTAGGCGACGTAGGTGAGTACGTCTGTGGGCTCGTAGGAGACCAGCCAGGAGAGGTAGGCGTGTACTTGGGAGACGTAGGTGAAGTAGGAGATAGGTGTCGACCGGCGCCACCAATAGCTGGACTAGTCGGGCTGTAGCTAGGCGACGTAGGGCTGAACGCAGGAGAAGCCGGGCTGAAGCTGGGGGACGTAGGGCTGTAGTTGGGCGATGTTGGCGAGAACCCTGGCGATGTGGGGGAGTAGGACGGAGACGTCGGGGATGCCTGTCCATATGCTGGCGACGTCGGTGAATATGCGGGCGAGGTCGGAGCGAACGATGGGCTGGCAGGAGAGAAGCCAGGGGACGTCATGAAACGAGGGCTGGTGATGCCCATGCCAGGAGACGTAGGTGAGTAGCTTGACGTTGGGGAGTACCCAGGAGACGTTGGATTGGCGCTGAACGGGCTGCTGGGCGAATAGCCTGCGGGGCTTGTAGCAGCGGGGCTGAAACCACCTCCAAAGCCACCTGTAGGTTGGTACTCGGTGAAGCCGCCAGGAGACTCGGCACCCGCCTGGCGAATGGGCGAGAATGCAGACTCTGGGTCGGGTGTACCGATGTACGCACTTTCCTGCATAGGCGAACCAGTATCGTACTGTGTGGCAGCGCCGTCGGAAATGATTGCATCCTTGGCCCCAATGGTTCCCATAACACCGAATCGTGCATTGTTCGACACAACAGTATTGAGGAGGTTCTGATCAAGGTAGAGATCAAACTCTCCTGTGCCAGCCGGGGCCATCTGTCCCAGGATCAGATTCTCTGACACACCGCGGCAGTCGTCGAGTTCTCCGAAGGCTGCAGCTTCCAGCAGAATCTCCACCGTCTCTTCGAACGAACACCGCATCAGGGCACCATTGTCAGCACGATTGATACCGTGGCGAGTGACCGGTGTCAGATAGCCTCGCACCGTCATGACGTCGACCAGGAGCGCCAGATGCCGGTGGTTGACATAGGAACCGTCAAAGGCAAGCACTTGGGTCAATTCCCGAAGGACAGCCGTACGGGCAGCTTCAATACCAAAGACTTCAAAGACCTCAATAAATTGGTTCGAGTACGTGCGGGTAGCGTCAACTCCAGGAACAGCCAGGACCTCTCCAAGGGAAGAACCACTGGTTTCAAGAACCCACTCCTTGCAGAGCGGATCGGTCTTGCTCGCAAACAGAGTGCCATCCTCAAGAACACGGACTTTGCTCTTCTCGTTAATGAAAGCCCGTTCCACTCCTTGGACACCACGGAGAGTGAGAGTATCCAGAAGATGCTGCTCCAATTTCTTGAGAGTGACATCGTATTCAATGTCCTCATCATCCTCGTCTTCCTTGTAATCCTGGATTTGACGGATACGGATGACCTGCTCATCGGCGTTATTATCGCTGAAGATAACCGCGATATCCTTGGGGTAAGCCTGCTTGATCCTGGCAGCAACATCTTGCACTGTAAGACCCTTATCAAGAAGCTTCGGCCGACTAAGAATGATACGAAGCAACCACTTGGACTGTCGAGAAGAGGCGTCTGTGACATCCTCGGGAATGATGAAGTAGGACTCGACCATATCCCTATCATTTTCAATGACCGTGGTCTGGATGTCCGGGTCGTAGTAGATCTCAGTGGCTTCTGTAACGGATCTCAGGCTGGTATGCTCAACAACGCTTCGCAACTGTTTAGCAGACTCCTTATCGTGGCATTTGTGGGGCAACTGGTAGACGGTCATAGACGGCGTCTTGATGTTGGTAGCAACGTTGAGAATTTCCTTGAGACGAGGAACACCAAGGGTGACGTTCTTCGACGAGACACCAGCAAAGTGGAAAGTGTTCAAGGTCATCTGTGTAGCAGGCTCACCAATAGACTGAGCAGCAAGCACACCAACCATTTCACCGGGGTTAGCACCAGCCTTAGCAAATCTGCTCTCGATAGCACCAATGACATGCTGGAAGGCGAGCTTGTTCATCGAGTACTCGGTAACCAGTCTGCGGAATGCAAGGCGACTGCGAAGCTGTGCCTTGAACAACAGTGTAGCGTTCTCCTGCGCCTCGCGCGAGATTGGATCATCGCCGCGCACAACTAACAAACGATCGAGCAGAGAGCGGACTTGAGGGATGACTTCCGCAGGATGCAAGTCGCTGATGGCCCCTTCACGTATCCGGAATGTGCTCCTGGCAGTTTCAAGAATTCTCTGCACGTTGATGGGAAGCTGCATCATCTCATCATCTTCTTTGGCGACAGTGCGAAGGAATGCCCGATCTTTGAGCAATTGCTCCCATTCCTCGTCGAGATACCTCTGGACTTCAACATCACCAGCAATTTCATTGGCCTGTTCCAAGACTTCAGGTCCCAAGCTCCTCTCAGGATCCATGAGATCCACCCGGAATCGCTCTCTGAACTTCTCATCAGAGCATCTGATGATGTCGACCCGCTGGTTTTCGATGTGAGCACCATCGAGACCGTCTTCTCCGTAGATGAATTGTATCACATCACCCAGAGAGTTTCTGACAGTACCATCATACTTAACCATGACCTCTTCCAAGGCCTTGACCAGCTTTCGCTGAATATAACCAGTCTCGGCAGTCTTGACAGCAGTATCGATCAGACCTTCTCGACCGGCCATGGCGTGGAAGAAGAACTCAGTTGGGGTTAGACCACGCAGATAAGAGTTTTCCACAAATCCGCGAGATTCCGGAGAGTAGTCATCCTTGGTGAAATGGGGAAGAGTACGATATTTGAATCCGAAAGGAATACGCTTGCCTTCGACGGACTGCTGGCCCACAACAGCAGTCATCTGAGAGATATTGATCGTCGAACCCTTAGATCCAGACCGGGCCATCTGAATGGCGTTGTTGAGATCCTTCAAACTCTTTTCAGTCTCACTACCAGCTTCGTCACGGGCATTGTTGAGCGCACGCGAAACCTTGCTCTCGAAGGTCTCTCGAACGTTCATACCAGGCAAGGCTTCCAGGGTATTCTCCGTGGCGCTTGCTGTGATAGCCTCAACTTCCTTCTTCCTCTCGCGCACACAATTCTCGATTCGTTGAATCGTGATCGCGTCCGGAATGGTGTCACCAATACCTATACTGAAACCATTGTGCAGCAGCCAGTAGTTGACGATGGTTTGTGCACCATTGAAGAAAGCCACTGCAGTATCCGGCCCGTACTCATTAAAGATTGTGTGAATGACACCACCACCGCTAGCACCGACAGTCTTCTTGGAGAACATTCCATACATCAACTGTCCGCTGTGGATAAGCAGACCACCGTCTGTCAAAGGCGAGAACTTCTCTGCCAGACTAGAGTTATCTTTCTCCACACGCAACAGATTAAGCCCAGCTGGAAGAGCCATGCTTATCATCTGCTTTCCAGTCCATCTGGGTCTAGGCTTCAAGATGGCGGGTGGAGGAATAACTCCGTCCCAGTCTGGAACCCACAACATAATGTTCATGACCTGTTCTTTGGACAGGAAGACATCACGTCGGCAAATCTTGTAAATACCGCAGAGAGTATCTTGCACAATACCCATAAGCGGACCGTTACGCTGGGGAGACACGATATTCAAAGGTACCAAGGCGAGCTGCTTCAACTCAGCGCGAGACTCCTCGCTCTGAGGAACGTGCAAGTTCATCTCGTCACCGTCGAAATCGGCGTTGTAAGGTGTGGTGACAGACAGGTTCAGTCGAAACGTCGAATACGGCATGACACGTACACGATGACCCATCATAGACTCCTTGTGGAGCGAAGGTTGACGATTGAACAGAATGACATCGCCATCCATAAGATGCCGCTCGACTTTCCAGCCGTACAGCAGTTGTTGACCTCCAGCTCTCCGGGCATGGCGCAAGTCAATACGCTCCCCGTTGTCCCGAACGATATATCTCGCTCCGGGATGTTCGTTGGGACCATTGGCCACAAGCTGCTGCAGCTTCTCGATGTTGTACGGAGTGACAACTTCGGGGTAGGTCAGAGTCCTAGCAATACTTCTTGGAACACCAACCTCGTCAAGAGACAGGTTCGGATCACCAGTAATGACAGTACGAGCGGAGAAATCGACACGCTTGCCCATCAAGTTCTGTCTAAGACGACCCTCCTTACCCTTCAGACGGCTTCGGATGGCCTTGACCGGACGGTTCGACTTCTGCATGGCCTTTGGCTGACCAGCGATATCGTTGTCCATGTAGGTGGCAACGTGGTACTGCAAAAGCGACTCAAACTCGCGTACGACGTGTTCAGGAGCGCCTTCCTGTTCACATCGCTGGACATTCTGGTTCGCTCGGATAATCTCAGCCAACTTGTAAGTCAGATCATCCTCACCGCGCTGGCCGCTGGTGCTGCCACCGACGAGAACACTGGGACGGACAGGAGGAGGAGGGACAGGCAGAACAGTGATGATCATCCATTCAGGACGAGCATAGTCATTACTCAAGCCCATGATGCGAACATCTTCATGAGAAATGTTGCGGAAGACATTCAGGGCCATCTGAGGAGTGATGACCTTCTTCTCCGGCTGCTGCATCTCGTCCTCATCCATCATGCTCTTGTTGGGCTTCCATGTTCCAACCAAAGTAATACCCTCTTTACGAATCGTAGGCTGGGCGTTACCGCAACCACCATGCCTCCGGAGAGGCTTGGCGCCCTCTTTCGAAAACGGCTCGTCCTCTTCGGGCGGAGGGTCGGCTTCGCAGATCAACACATCCTTGGACAGTCTCCAGATATGGTCGAAACGTCGCTTGGGATCTCTCATGCGCAGGGCTTCTAAGAATTTGGAGTCGGACTGGTTCTATGTCAGCATATCATGCCATCTAGGATTTGCCATCCCAATAAGGGATGACTAACCGTATCGGCTTTGATCTTGCCACAGTTGTGGCAGACAGTCTCAAGAAGTTTCTTGACTTTGGTCAAGAAACCTAGAGTATAGCGTTAGCTTCTGGCATCTGCAGCAGATTCATAGACATCTAACATACCGATGTGAAAGACTGGAGTCGCCAGCTCGATGTGTCCGAAGTGCCCAGGACACTCCTTTTGACCCTCCTCGCAGGTCTCACAGTTCCATTGCCGGTCGATCGTACCCAAGCGAGGGTCGTTCAACCCCTTTGTCCGCGGCCGCATCCGTTGTTCATCCTGTTATCATTTGAACCTGTCAGCCATCCCACACCACAAGCCCGAGCCAACAGAAGCCATGTTTGGTACGAACCATCGTCTCTGGATACTCAACATGCACCACGCTCATCCTTTTAATCTCCTCTGGAGAGAAGAGACCAAACTGGATCTCCTTGATGGTGCGCAAAGGCGCCTTGGAGTAGGGAAAGTAAACGTTCGACATGGTGGCGGTCGTCAGATGTGAATGTGATACTCGAGGAAACGAAGCGGTTTAGCGATCAACGACACGAAAGTTTTCCAAAGTCGCAGAAAGCAAAATCAAGCGATACTAGAGCGTTAACAATCAAGCGTGCTGGAGCGACGATGAAAGCGTTTTGCAAGCAGCTGGCCGGCTGAGGCCTTTGGCAGCCCTTGCCACGAGGGCGCCTGCGACCTGGTGTCCCGAATCCGCGAAACTCGGGGGCGAAAGGGCGGGAAAAGGTATATCTCGATCGAGTACGGCGAGTTCAATAGCCCGATGAGAGACAGGTAGATATCGCGATGCGAGACGCGATGATCTGGAGGGTTGAGGGATGGGCACGCAGCGTGTCGAGATGATGAAAGGGAGATGGTTGGATGTCACTTCAGTTCGGATGGGGCACGAGTTTTCTTGAGCCGCAGCCAGACCACTAGCGCGGAGTCCGCTAAAAGTCAGCAACGCTAACCCGTAAAAACTTGGCAGACCGCAGAAAAATCAGATTTGTAAGACGACACCATCCAATAAGGTTGTCCACATGATAGAGCCTATGAGTCTTGCTAGTGACTTTTAAATTGCACCTGACCGCCCGGCAACTGCCTCTCATATAACCATCCAACCAAAAGATCGATTCACGTCTTATCGCCGACTGTGCTCGCAGATTACCTAGCCACCAAGGGTGCTGGATGAATACTTCACAATCATCCCTCCTGGCCTCTCTTCAGGCTGGGAAATCTTCTCCCCTCAACTGCAGTCACTTTGTTCTCACCTGAAACGCGCTAGTTGACCACAATGAATTTATCACTTATTGATCCTTTTGTCCTCGCCCAGGACTATCCCGACACCTTTACAGAGAAACTAAGTCCGTCGGGGCTCCTTTCATTTTTCTCAATGCGCCTGGCTAATGAGCGACAGGAAGCGGCCACGCGACATGTTTGCGCTTCAATCGCAAAGGAGATTACCTTGCTTCCGGACGAGTGCGTACAACCCTCTCCCTTTCGATCCCATAATCTCGAATCCTCATTGACACCTCATTTTATAGGTGGACGGTACTGTGGTTATTTTTGATATAGAGACAAATGGAGTCGCGCGGAAACTCCGCGGTCATACCAGGCAGATCCAATCTCTCAGGTGCGAATTAGTCCCTGCGGAGCCGACTGAGAGAATGTCATGCTGATAAGAAGGAGTAGCTGGTCTAGAGATGGACGGTACCTCCTCAGCTCCTCCCAGGACTGGAAATGCATTTTGTGGGACATGAGACATGGTTCCCGCGTGCGCACTGTCCGATTTGAGGCGCCTGTGTATATTGCAGAACTACATCCTTTCAACCAGTGAGTGTCCCTTGCTCCTGCAGGGGTCAGAGTCCTGTCTAAAGCATGTCCGATGGTCGCAGTTTACTCTTCGTCGCTTCACTTTTCGAAGATCAACCAGTCCTCGTGGATATTTCGTCCCCCAAACCAATCAAGCGAATACTCCCGTCCGCTCCATTCCGTCCTCCCCCATCCGCCTCAGAAGAAGTCGACCCGGCCGTGGCCGCCAAGCAAGCCGCGCAAGATGCAAAGCACTCGACGTGTGTCACAATCTTCTCGGCATTTGGAAATCACATCATCGCAGGCACATCGAAGGGCTGGATCAACATCATCGAGACGCAGACCTGTACGACCATCCACTCGACCCGGCTCTGTAACGGTGTGGTCATTCTCCTCCGTTTGGCAAGCAACGGCCGGGACTTGCTCATCAACAGCTCCGATCGCGTAATCCGCACCATCATCATGCCCGACCTGTCGCAACTAGGGATCGACCTCGAGCCCGCGAACATCAAACTACAAGTGGAACATAAGTTCCAGGACGTGGTCAACCGACTAAGCTGGAACCACGTCACCTTCTCCTCTACCGGCGAATTCGTCACTGCCTCCACATTTATGAATCCGGACATCTACGTCTGGGAGCGAAGCCACGGCTCCCTCGTCAAGATTCTCGAAGGGCCCCGCGAAGAGCTCGGCGTTGTCGAATGGCATCCGTCGCGCCCCATGGTAGTCGCCTGTGGCCTAGAATCCGGCTGCATATACACGTGGTCCATCGTCACGCCACAGAAGTGGTCCGCCCTGGCGCCAGATTTCGGCGAAGTCGAAGAAAACGTCGAGTATATGGAACGGGAGGATGAATTCGACATCCACCCGGCGGAGGAAATCCACCAACGACGTCTCGACCAGGAAGACGAAGTCCCCGATGTCCTCACCATTGAACCGCTAAAGAGTGGTGCGGACGGCGAGATGGAAGCTTTCCGCATGCCGGTCCTCCTTGACATTTCTGACAGCGAAAGTGAGGAGGACATAGTGGCCGTAGGGCCGGGTACGATGCGTCGCCGGAGTCCCGGTGCTGGTCGGGAGTGGATGAACTCCAATGGAGACGGTGACAAAGAGAGTGGGAAGCCCGGTACTGGTCGAGGTCAAAGGGGCCGGCGGAAATAAGCTGATTTCTTCTGTATTGTAATGAACACTCACGGTCAGTTACAGCAACTTTTGGGGGATCCGCAACATTCGATGAAAGCATTTTACGGCGTTTGACGGCACACATATCACGACATG
Source organism: Aspergillus hiratsukae (assembly GCA_014281905.1). Classification (NCBI taxonomy): domain Eukaryota; kingdom Fungi; phylum Ascomycota; class Eurotiomycetes; order Eurotiales; family Aspergillaceae; genus Aspergillus; species Aspergillus hiratsukae. The sequence goes on along the minus strand of JACBAD010002095.1, from coordinate 31,993 downwards.
GACTACAGGTCTGGGGGGTTCCCCAATTTTACCAAAAAGGGTGGATTTTTCAAAGAGTTTTGACCGCAAGTTTAGGGCATGAGTTGAGATCATATCCAATGTATTGGCTGGGTGTCTTTGTTTGATACCAAGGCAGTTGCTCGTGCCCTGTCATCAATATCATTATAGTCAGGATTTTCTTCCAAGAGTTCATCTTCAAAAAAGACCAAAGGGGTGAAAAAAACATTAGCAAGAGGGCCGTAGGGCCGTATTGCCGTCCAGACAATAAGGCAAGGTGATCTGGGTATAAAGCCACTATAACCAACCGGCAATGCCATATAGAACGCCAGGGCATGCTATAAAGTGCAGTGCAACTAACGCGACCCATTCAGCCCAAACAGAGATAGAATTCATGTCCCTCCCTCTCAGCGAGACCTGGTTCGCTCCTCTTCTTCTGTGCAACCAGCGCAAGTGTCCTCATCAGAGCAATCTCATGCCTCTGTCGAACCAATTCCGGTTATGACTCGCGGCGTGGATTGTAATGTGGCGGCAACGAAATTGGGTTATCTATGCTGTATATACTCCTTGACCGTTTAGAAAGTCCTCAGAAGCCAACAATCAGACTTTCTGACGGTAGGAAACGGGGTTCGTCTTCGTGGCGGAATTTTCATGCGAGCTTCTAGATGTTTCCGCGTGCGCGTGAAATCTGGTATTGAACGAAGAAGGATGGCCGGTCATGGGAGTCCGTGATCGAGATTCTAATGTTTGTGGCTTTGCAGAGTGCATGCCGCATGGGTCGCACTGGCGTCTGAGCGTCCAGTGCCGTTTTGCAACAAGAATAAAGCGAGACGAAGGATGAAGATCACTCGGATCGTTTTTTGAACACGATGGGTGGTTCGATCCAAGGGCGGAGAATCGCATTCATGGCGCAGTTTTCGGGCCACGATCTGAGAGGATAAAAGGATGTAAGGCTGATCTCGATCAATTGGCCAGGGGCTTTCGAGCCTGGTATATATGCAGTATGTTGTAAGTATGGATCTCTTTATTGAAAGCTTCCGACTTGACGTCGGCTGCTATCTGCTTGATTCGTTCCAGGGGCCAACCGAACACACGGCTGAAAGGGGCCAGGCTCATCGTCTCAATGCTCTCGGAGACGGCTAGGTTATACCAACGAGCCACTCTTCTCTCATGCTCGTCCTGATGCCAAGGGTTGAGAGGGAGTCCAACCATTTGATGGTCTATTTCCGTAAATCCGGCCTCCTGCAAATTTCGGATCGTCTCACGCGAACTGTGGGCGACCGGCCGCATGGTTTCCTCCGTGGCTTGTTTCAATAACTGGTACCATTGCCGAATAGCCAAACCTTCCAAAGAGCGATCATCGCAACGGGGCTCGAAATCGATTTCCACCTGCTCAAACCAAGCACCGGGACGAAGATGGGAATAAACCCTCCGATAGAGGTTGGGCCAGCTTGCGACGCTGCCAGAGCCCATCTGCATATGAATCAGATCCCACGAATCCTCCCCAAGAGCCCAAAGGCTTTCAAAGTCGAATGGTGCGTAAAAGTCGCAATTTCTCGGGTGATTGGGAGGCTGTATAGGGGCCAGATCCACCCCCACGACGAAGGCTTCGGGATACTTGTTGGCCACATCGATCGCCCAAATCCCAGTCCCACAACCCAAATCCAGAAACCGGCCGTTCGTGGGATGCGGGGCATAGATCAGTCCGTCCGAGACTCTCGCCACGGTGAAAAGCTTATGGAAGATATCTAGACGATCCTGCTCCTGCTCGTCACACGGCAGCATGTAGATTCCTTTGCGGTATCCATGATACATTCGTCCGTTCTCCTGATAGCAAGGGTATCTGTCAGGATTCCTAAAGGGAGAAGAGAGGAAAAGGAAGGTTGTATATTAGTCACCCAATGGTAACAAAGTTGGAATATTAACAGCTTGACTGCAGTCAAAGGACGAAAATCAAGAATATGAAAAGAGGAATGGCAAGGGAAAGAGTGATATACTTGCTACTGGTAGAGTTAATGCTTGGTGATCCATTGGCGTGCTGACGACCAGCGGCCGGGTCTCTCTCTGCAGCTGGACCCCTGCCTGTCATTGCATAGATGTCCATAGCATCAGAGTTGTTTCTTGAGCGGCCTAGGCCACTGAAATCTGTCGAAATAGATCCGCGAACGTTAAGCGGCGGGGAGGCCACCGTCGGAGGCCGTTGTCCACCCTGCCCGTTGAGGAACATCAGGTCGAGGAGGTCCAATCGGGTTTGGGAGAGGAAGAAAAAGAAGAAACTGAAGAGGATGTTGGCGAGGAGGGCAACGAAGGAAAAGACAATGTTGACAGAGCTGAAATCGGTCGTTTAGAGGTATATCGATAGGAAATATGGTGGCTATTATCACAGATCAAAGCCAACATGTAGGAAGGAGGGCAAGGTTGAGCACAGCGGCTGCAGAAATACTGTATAGAAGAATGAACAAGGTAATCGAAGGGCGCAAGAGGTCTTTTGACGAGGAAGAAACACATAGAATCGTCACACACAAGACACACGCACACAGTAAGAAAACGTAAGATTCCGTGATACACGGCACTTCGAACTCAGCTGAACACCCAACGACAGAATCAGAAGGTGGTCAGCTTAGCATTTGGGAGGCAAAAGGTAACAACAGACCTGAAGCGCCGCGGCTGCCTCCCCGCGGAAGAACCCAAGCGTCTGGAGAAACCACACAAGAGCAGTTACGACGCAACCATGCAGAACTTTGGCTCAATAGACTCTATCTTCTGGATGTAGGCAGGCAGAGTCAAGGTATCTAAGATTAGTGAATCAAGGTCAACCATGGATCGATGATGGACGACCAAGAAAGAGCCTATTGAGATGGAGCGAGGGCGGTTAATTAATTGCAAGAAGAGTAAGTGACGGAAATGAGGGGATTTAGAGAAGAAAAAATAAACAAAAAAATAAATGAAAATGAAATGTTATTTAGTACAGGGGGGAACAAAGAAAATGTACCATAAGATGACAATTATAACAGTAGAAAAAGAAGAAAAGAAAATGTACCATAAGATGACAATTATAACAGTAGAAAAAGAAGAAAATTCGTAAATCAAAAGAACAGAATATCTAGTGCGAAGCTGAAAAGATGAAAGGAGCAAAAGCAAAGAAAGCACACCACCAAGGCTTTAAGGTTGTGCAACCGCTGTCTCCCTACCCGTCAGGCCCACGGCGCGAAGGCGGGGCGCTTGCAAAGGGCCCCAGCAGTTGAACTGATCCGTCAGCCCGCCAACTTGTTCAGGCTTCAGGGAGGGTGGAAACAGAGAGAACGAAGAAGAGAAGGGAGGGGTTACAGCTTATGGATGATACTCTGTTTCATGTATGAGTAAAGGAAGTGATATACGCTCAAGCCGGTCTGCTGGTTGGTTACATAGCCTTCTTTATGCACGAGTCAAATTATCTTCTGGATAGAGTATGGAAAAGGGGCAAGTTGATGGCGACGATAAAGTCAGACAAACTGATTAAGAGTAAATATGGCAGTTATAATCAGAAGTATTTTTATCATGATGCCAAAGGAATACCTTGACTACTCTATGAAGCAAGGTACCAACCCACGAACCAACCTATTGTACGTCTACCAACTAAGCATCCAAGACACTGCCAATAATGCAGGCGACGGAACCATTTCAGCGCTTCTTGCCTTGTAGATTTTTTCAGTCAAATTACACAGGAGCAGACTAAGTCTCGGTCACTCTCCATGATCTGACCACATTGCTCTTCGCTAGTGCTTGAGGACCAAAGTATAGATACTCGATCACTTGCAGGAATTACACAAGGAACTCTGATGGCTGAGTTTTCGGCTGTTAGTTTAACTCTAACCCAGCGAACAGCTCACAATACGAATGCCTCAAAGACAGTGATCCCATTGCTATTGATTAGTAGATATTTCGACCATCGCGAGAACTCTATATAGCCAGGGATCAGGTGCAGTGTTCAACAGACGTCAGTGCATCAACAGGAGGCTGCATCCAAGGTGGGTAAAATCTGTCTATTATTACTGCAAAACTAGACACAGGACCCATGTTACATGTATGTACCTGCCTTTGCATAAGGAGATAGTACGCTCATCTGGCGCGCATCAACCCTGGACAGGAGACGCCCGGACGGTTCGTGGTCTCGTATATACTTCAAGCCTTATTAAACATACTTTTTCTACATATTCTTATTTCAGACTAGGGCCATCACTACCCAGGTTTTCGGGCCCGCACAGAACTTGCGACTTGCGAGTGCCAACAAACTAACAGAGGCCAACGGAGAAGTGGCGGTAAACCGCTCTAGCGGAGTCGACCCGGTATGTATCGGAGAATAACTTCCCAGACAATGTGGGCTCATAGAGAGGTAATCCTCTATTCTCTGAACTGTTAAGCGGTAGATAGAATCTCGTCTTCATGATTGTGCCTGCTTACTATCAGAGCTGGAGCCAACTACTACTACGTACCAGCCCCAGTACTTAGGTTGTAGTCTGTATATCTCTTTGATCCGAATACCATAGGGACTACTCGACAATACCTAAGGTACTGTAATGACGGAAAAGTGTAGGTTACCAACATGCTGGATATCGAAGGAAACTAAGTGTTGTACTAATCTTCGGAGGAAAAGATACCTAGCGTAACTGTTCCCATCAATAGTACTGCTACTAGTAAGGAGGGGATTCTGATTTCATTATTATGAGTGTTCTTGTTCGAATGACTCCTGAACTACTCCGTACTCGGGTGAGTCGGGTCCCACCAAGATTACCAGAATTCCCGCTGAAAGGACAAAGAAACCAAAAGTGACTTCCGGGGCGGGACGCGGACCGTCGTCCACACTTGGTCAAAGTCAAATTGTCCAATGGCAATGGATAAAATTCCGCACCTAGACCATTTCAGTTCAGGCCTAGCATTACTTTACCTATCCGACGGAATAATACAGAGTCCACCTACGGATAAGACCATCTAAATACTGTGAGCACTGAGCGGTGAGCAATAATGATAAGTACCTAGTCGGGCGAGGTACCTTGAATTATCAAAGACCTCGACTCTTACTGTACTCGGTACCCAATATATATCCTCGTGTCATCGCTTGTCAAGGTCATATTACTGCTAAACTTCTTCAGTTTCTGCCACTGAGGACCCAACTAATCAGCTTCCAACTATGAGGCCTTGTTCCCAACACTCTGGTTGAAGCATCCGAAGCTTTTCGGATGTCATTCCTCTTCGAGGCCTTCTGCTAGTGACCTAGTGCCCGCGAAAACCCCCGAATGGCCCGAGGCCGAATCTCAATAAGGGACAACTTCCATGTCATCATTACCAGTCGACCAAAAAATTGACTAGTAATACTAAAACTCCTTTGTCTTTTGCACTGGCTCACCCATGGTCCACCGTCCATCAACCGCTTTGATCCCACGGCATTGCATGCATCCGCTCCGAGTGGATCGCGGTCGTTGCTTTCTCTTCTCCCAGTGGAGTAGGTCCATGGAAAAGGGTCCAAAAATACCAACCACAAGTCCACAGCCATACCATAAGGTAAAGTAGTGAAGGCCTCTCCTGGAGCCTAGTCAATTGCGCAACCATGTGAACCATTAATATTAACTGCAAATTACAATAAAGTTCAGGCAATGACAATCAATCAGCACACTGCAGCAAAGATTGCAGGCGCATCATCAAGGCTGACTGAAGGGGCCAAATGATGAATCGCTCTCCGCTAAATAAGTGCTAACATTGTTAGATAGATAGTCCGGAGACTATGCTAAGCGAACTTTTGATCTGCACTCCTAGGCAGACCGCATTATGCGCATAGGACAATATTCCCCAATCGTTGTCATTGGCTTACATCAGCCCAAATAGCTTTCGACTCAACTGTATGCGGAGTTTTCCGTCTTCAGGGCCTTGATCTCGACTTTACAACCTACCAAATATCTAGTACCAAGTACGACTACGTAGCAGTCCTATAACTTGGTGTGCCTTTGTCTCATGTGACAACTTACACCCCTCACTAAGGTAAGTACTTGTCAGGGTGATTGGGCAAATAAATTGATTTGCACACCGCTTCCCAGACTGCCGGGTCCCAAGGCTGTAGGCTGCAACGTACTCCGTGAGACCTCCTCATAAGCGTACGGTACGGCAACTAGATACCTAGCAGGTACCGACGCTGATCAGTGATAATTGGACATGCTTGGCAAATCCTGGAGTGCAGATCCTCTCCAATGAAACTGCTCGGTCTCTTATTCCTGATGCGTGCCTACCTAAGCTGCTTTGTGGACGGCCAAGTGCGGTCTTACCGTGTCTTCAAGCAGGAGATCAGCACTGAATAGTCCTCACACCGAAGCGAAGATCCATGCAGAGGCATGATCAGAGTCTTCTTTCTGATGGAATAGAACGGAGTCAAGGATAGGATATTCCGTACTGAATGGTTAGGTCCATACCCAGTTTCCTTGTGCTCGAATGATCAAGTGCTATTCTATTGGTTCTACTCTATTAGATTCAGTCACCTGTAAATGACGCTATCTTCCTCTAAATACACTTCAATAGTCCCGCTTCAGTGCTGCAACCTTCACCTGTGTCGCAGCTGCCTCTTGGAATCTCGCGAGCTCCTTTAGATCACGATGGTCCAATGCTACTATGAGGAATTATGTCAGTAGTAGGATGTGCCTACGTTACTACGTAACAGTGGACCTCACATCCACATGTAATCTAATCTGCATGTTATCATCATTCACCTTGAACTTAGCCGGTATCTAGTGTCCATTACACTCGAGATCTCCATTCAGGACCAGTCGGATATATCTACCGCATGTCTCTTTCCTTCGTTCGCCCCTCGCCCTCTCCGCTCGCCGACCCACGACAATCTAACCCGGTCAACTCTTTCAATCAGTCTGTCTCATCTAGTCCTGCTACTATTTACGCGGGTCGAGTTCAACCCGCGTAGCGCTTTCAGCAAAATTCATCATGCAAGTTCTTTGAGGTAGCCATCTACGAAGCTTGGTATCGCATCATCGGTCGAGAATAAGCGCCTTTGCCCTCCAGCAATGTGCGGAGCCCAATCCGAGTCATGGAAAGTCATAAACGCCTCTGCCGCAGTACAAGAGTTACTCATGACTCTTGTGGGGTCGTCAAGTTGAAATTTTTCCACGCTTGCATCCACATCTCCCAGTCTCAGAGTCACATCACTGGATAGATACTCATAGAAGCGGCACAGGCTGGCCGAGATTGATGCTAATCAATTGTCTGAAACTCTTGACCCTTTCGCGAGTCTGCGTGGCCTATCCAGCTAGTTAGATGGTACACAAGGCGTGTCGCCGTTCCAAGCTTTCACACCATGGAATCACTGGAAGTGACCGCTGCATTGAACAAGGTCCCTGTTGGTCCAATGAGGATCCGGAATTAGCGACAGGCGATAAGATCGACAATAATGCATACGCAGTGGTCAAGAAACGCATCCTTTCGCAAGTTTAAACTCTCTGGACACCCACTGTGGCCACTAGAGACAAAATACCCATCTTCGCCTCGCAGAAGGCGGATGCTTGCTCGAGCCACAAATGGCACGGCCAATCATCTGGGTGCATCACGAACCCAACAAAGGGTTTCCTTACACTGGGAAAGGTTACATGGAAGGATGTCACCGCTCCATCAAGGAACTAACTTTTCCTGGGCATCTCCTCGACGGAAAATATCACAGGTCGACGCGACGGTGCTGACCGGCCCCGTTGTCCGTTCTGGGAAACTTGAAACGCTCCCTTTGCGGCTGTGCATATGTAGCTAGATGCATTTGGCGATTGGACCTGAACAGACCAGGTGAAGGGCCGACTCAATTCGCCTCTGCTTCCCACTATGTCTCCACTCAGGTATGACGCTCGGATTAAGCTCTCTCGGTGATCGACCAATTCAAATCGGCAATCTCTCAGCAGGGTGAATTGCTTGAGCTTGATCAGCAGAGAATATTGATAAAAATTGCGGACAGGAGCAGCCATTGGGTGGATAACTCACGCGCGTCACGTCGAGTATGCCATTGGGACCGGGGCCACAGCCTGTCACACAACCGGACCTCAAAGGCGCAAGGGGACGTTGTAGCAGAGTCGCACTCCTACTTCTGTCACCTAGGTTGATCGTTCAACGATTATTCTTAAAGAACAACCAGTCAGTCAGTCAGTTTCCTTCTGCTTTCTTGAGGCTTTCCCGGAGGTTACCTAAAAGCCATAAGGTAAACAAACTTGTTTCCAGCAGCAGTGATGACAACCCGCCGCAGGAGCCGGTCGGGAGAGACCACTAACTCTGTACTTATCGCCGAGGTCCGACGACTTCACATTACACACATGTCTATATCTCACTTGTGAAAGAAGAAAAGGATGTGGAGCACGTCTCGTCCGTCCGACGGCTGGCACCGCACCTTCGAGGAAGCGACTGCGAAGGCCGCTTGAAAAGTCTAAAGATCCACTTCTGCAGGGCAGAGCCATGAGATCTCCTACGATCGATATTCTTAGGGCTAACTACTCTGACCTATATGGCAACTATAGTCTACTGCGTATCCAGTCTACATTGAGGACGCTTCTGTCTGAAGTCGAGTCAAAGGAGAGGGCAAAGGGGAAATGCAATCAAGCGTCAGTAATTCCCAGACCTTAATAGAAGTTGCCCTTCGTAGGCTTCCAGCTGGTCAAACAACTTGAGGATACCAGGTAGGTATGAAATTCTCTCATTTATTGCTACAGTGCGAGCATTTTCAGGATGACAACAGCCATAGAGATTTCTTGGCTTCCTGTCTTGGGGTCCAGTCCGGCTAAGGGAAACCATGAGACTCGGAAGAGAAGAAAGTAGATAGAATGATGACATACAAATGAATAATCATCCACTCTAATATATGCTATTATTATTCTATTTGCATTGTTGTTTGCTGAGATTTTGGTGTGCGCTCAGCGAAAAATGTATGGAGTAGTGAAAATGGACGGGGAAAGAAACAGAAAAAGACATGAGGAAAATCAAATTTTCTACCCGCAGCGTCACCACCGGCTTGATATACAAACCCCTTCAACCACAACTCGCCAACAGAACAGCATAACAGACATCTAGCGGGCCGATCCCCAGACAAACCCCTGGACTGGCTTGTCTCACTATTTGAAATCACACCATAGAGACGGAGTACCTGTCTGATTGATCTCGACCGGAGTCGAGCCGGGAATGTCGGTATCTGGCGGTTGCTTTCAGAGCATCAGTACATCTGTCACAGATTTAGTATTATCATCGTCGCCTCGTATATCCGCCAATAAGTAGAAAAACATCCTGCCATGCACACCCTCAAGGCCACTGCATCATCCTCGCTCAACCTGGGACCGGGAACTTACATCTACTCTATCACCCCCACGTCGCCTGGCTCGCTGGCGGCTATTTCATCGGATGACTCGTTACGTGTTTTTGATGCCGCTGGTCTTGACCGTGTAGCTGTGGTTGCGGCTAAAACGCACGGGAATGGGGGTGTGACGTCGCTGAGGAGTTATGGGGCTGGTCAGGATCAGCAGCTGCTAGTTACCGGCGGTAGGGATGGGAAAGTGAAGCTGTGGGATTTGAGAGGGGGAAAGGGCTCGGCTGTTGCTGAGATGGAGACTGGTGAGTTGGCTTTGCTTGAGCTGGACTTGTCGCTATGGGTCATTTGTCTGTGGAGGTTGGGCTACTGTCTGTGCTGACTGCTTTGCTTTTCTCGTTGATAGACAGGAATGCGCCTTTGCTATCGGTAGCTTGCTGTGCGGAGACCAATACTGTTGTTGCTGGTACGGAGCTGGTGTCCTCGCAAGCTGTTGTGGCATTCTGGTCAGTCATGGCTGAATTGATAACATCGGTGTGTATACGAGCTGCTAACTGCCGCGTAGGGATATTAGATCGCCGGGGGCAACCCGGCTCCAGTATGTCGAGAGCCACAACGACGACGTGACCGAGGTGCGTATGCGTGCTACCCTCACTTCGCGTCGCGCTTCGTACTGATGAGAACCAGCTTCAATACCACCCCGTCCGTAACAACATCTTACTGTCCGGAAGCACAGACGGACTGGTCAACATCTACGACACCACCATCACCGACGAAGACGACGCCCTAGTGCAGGTCATCAACCACGGCTCCGTCCATCACGCCGGGTTCCTGGGCGAGCGCACCATCTTCGCCCTCAGCCATGACGAGGACTTCTCCGTCCACCCGGCCACAGATCCCGACGAGCAGGCCGAGGAACCCAAACCCATCCAGTTTGGCGATCTAAGGCAACCTCTCAACTGCGAGTATATCGCCCAGCTCTGCACCGGTAGCCAGGCGGCGTATATCGCTGCCGGACATAAACCGTAAGTCCGCATCTCCTTGTTTGTCTCTAATTCATACCTGACAGCTTCTCCCGCAGTGAGAAACGCCTAGACCTCGTCCCTCTCATACCCGATCCGTGGCGGTTCGACCAAGCTAACATCTGGCGTCTTCCCGGGGCGCACGGCGAGGAGGTCGTCCGTTCAATCTACGTCGACGAGCAGGTATGTTCTTCCACTGGTGCTTCAAATTAACCCAGACTTACCGTTCTGCAGAGCCATTCCGTATTCACCGGAGGTGAGGACGGGTTCGTTCGTGCCTGGAAGGCAGTGGACGAGGATGAAAGTCCGGCCAAGCCTTCACGACCGAAGGAAAAGAAACGCGAGAAGGAGCGGTTTAGGCCTTATTGATTTGGGCTGGAGTGACTAGTGGACTAGATTGTAAATTATTTTCACCAATCCTTATCTATATTGTACAGTCGTCGGCTCTGACTCGTGTCTTTATATCGCCAAAGATGACGAATCACCCCATAAACGGCTCTGACGCCTGCGAGTATATATATAAGGAGTCGACCACAACTAACCACCATTACATGCAAGACGCAGCCATGTGTACTGTATCATAGACACGCTCATACAAAAACCTGCCATAGTAAGTTATTAGACCTGTAAAAAAAGATCAAACAAAAAGCGTAGAAAAACTAGACGAAGAAATTAAATGTCGAGCAGCAAAAAAAAAAAAAGTAGTCGCGCCCGGGATCGAACCGGGAACCTTCTCGGAATCCTGAACATGCTCACAATATAGACTGTGAACGAGAAATCATAACCATTAGACCACGCGACTGCTCGTTATAATACTAGGCAAAGTATATCTTTATATAGCAAGAAATCAAAATTACAGATAGGAAACTTTGCTCTTGTCCCACCTCCGCCTCCCAAACTTTTTTCTCTTTATCTCAATCACTCTGCGACGGCGTTAGTCGGTAGTTTGTCCCGACTCTTTTCTCAGCTGATTTATTATCGCCTTCTTCCTCACTCCTAATATTCAAGGCGGCTATACCCTCCCCATCCGTCCTCCCAGGTTATTCCTGCCGGGTTTTCTAAGCGCCATCCTCAGAAGGCAAACCGCAAATCTCGATGCCCGCCAGAGCCTTCTAACCTAACCGCCCTCCAACCGCCTCACCAACTCCATCACCCCTCTCCCCTCGACCCGTATTACCAAAAAAAGTCCAACAAAAATGGACGCCCAAGCCTACCTCATCCGTCACGGCTGGTCCGGACCCGGCAACCCACTGAACCCCGACCGCCCACAGGGCGGCGGCCTCGGCCTCACTCGCCCGATCCTCGTCGCGCGGCGCTCCGGTAACCAGGGCGTGGGCAAGAAGACGACCAAGGATCCGACGAATCAGTGGTGGCTGCGGGGGTTTGAGGATGCGTTGAAGGGCATGGGGCAGGAGCGGGTCGGCGATGGGGCAGTATCGGCGCCGAATGCGTTGACGAGTGAATTGTATCGGTTTTTTGTGAGGGGGGAGGTTGTTCCTGGTACGATTGATGGGAAGAAGAAGGTGGTTATGGTGGAGAAGGTGCAGAAAAAGAGGAAGAGGAAGGACGGGAGTGAGGCTGAGGATGCTGATGAGGCAAAGGCGAGGCGGAAGGAGGAGAAGCGGAAGAAGCGGAAGATGAAGGAGGGTTCGTCCAGTGTAGATGAGACGGCTCCTGAAGGTCGAGAAGAGAGTAAAGAGGAGCGCCGGCGGAGAAAGGAGGAGAAGAGGAGGAGGAAGCAAGAGAAGGAGCTGAGGAAGCAGGAGGAGAGCAGTGCCGGCGAGGACGAGAGGGCCGCTCGCAATGACAGGAAGAAAAAGGAGAAGAAGAAGACGGAAATCTTGGAAGACGACTATCCTACTCCTCCATCTACGGAACAAGAGCAGACGGAGTCCAGCAGTGGACGGGACGAATCCTCTGACCCGACCACAAAGCCGAAAAAGAGGAAGGAGAAAGAGGCTTTGAAACAGGACAAAAAGTCCCGGAAGAAAGCCGCCTCGTCGGAGGACAGCACGAAAAAGAAGTCAAAAAAGTCGAAAAGGTCGACAAACGAGTGATATTGGCCCGCTCCTCATGTACAGATAGATTTCATTCATCAGATCAGATACCCATTTGGCACTGCTACGCCGACTTGATAAAAGTTCATATACCATGTCATTTTGTTCACTTATCATCATGTACCTCGTAAGATCAAGCCTCGGGCAATTTCCCTGGCTTGCCCGAGAGAATCCAAGGCCTTCTCTCCCAGAACTCATCCTTGATAATGTCGACATGATCAACGACCACCTGTGCTTTCCGTCGCAATTTACGCAGTTTGTCTTGCTGCGACTTGGAAGTTTTGCTTTCGTCCACCGGCGCCTCATCCTCATCCCTGTGCCCCGATTTGGACTCGGGCTTGGGATCTTCTAATTGATACTGCAAACTCCACGTTAGACGGCAATCATACTAGGCATTCTGCTCGCCTACCTGACGATAGACCACACTCCCTTTCCTACACATCTCATCCTCGTTGTTATAATTAATCGCGAACCTCTTGAAGAGAATCTCATTCTTGTCGGATGAGACAGTCCCCTGAGACGACTCATCAGCTCATGTGAAGTTAACCGTGATTCAAAGGGCACACACCTGTAACTCCCTCTCAGCGTCCGTGTTACTCATCCCTCCCTGCTGAACCATCGTCCAAAACGTCGTATTGTAGAGATTATTGATGTGGCCTGGTCCAATCAGTACATGAGACCGAGTACAAATCAACGACGTCAAACGCACAATCCACCTGTCTCCAACTCATATAATCGCGCAAGATCCTAGTGGTCGGGTACAGGACCGCCCGTCCGTCGAACGAGGGCAGGTACGGAGGCTGCAGAGGCGTAGACGGGAAATACGTCCCCCATTGATAGATATAATGTGCTGTAAACGTCGACACAATCGTCGTGACGAGCTTACTAACCCCAAGGTTAGTGTTTGCAGTCAGCAGGTCAAGGGCAAGGGTAATGAATGCTGGCCCTGGCTGTGGGTGACTCACGCGCTGCGTCGCTCGAATAGCTGACAGCTGGGGTGGAAAACAAAGCTGCTCATGGTCAGAGTCATAAATCACGTAGCCTTAGCTGGCGATGACATACCTATATTCGTCGCTCACACCATAGGCGATACATAGGTCCGGGAGTTCTTTCATGACCTCCACGGCGGCGGCATTCATCAAGTCCAGCGCGCGGCGGTCGTTGGGTTTGATGAATCCATAGCGATCGGAAAGTCTATGTCATCTGTTAATGCAGGCACATTCTTGGGAATAAAGTAGATCTGGAGGCAAATACTTGTGAAATCCTCTGCCGTCGATGCGAACCACGATCCAGGTACTCGGCAGCAAGATGTCGGGCTGCTCAAATTGTTTGACGTACTCGTATCTAATTACGCATATCAGCTATTGCTCCATATTCGATGAGAAACGAATCTAGATACTTTGAGTTCGCCATGTCAATAAAATGTCTCCGTATCCTTCGTTGCGAGGATAGCTGGTAGTCTTTGTTCAGTTGCCTTGGCTGATCAAATGAAATCTCTCTGTTGTGCGGGAGCCGAGCGGACTACGATAATTGAGCCATGATTGCTGCCAGATTAATCCAAGGCATTCAAAAGACATATCTACAATTATTGGCATTATTCTAAGTATTACTTTGACCATTCTTTGACCATTCTTTGACCATTCTTTGACCATTCTGATGAGATATGTGGTGAGATGGTATCTTTCACCCACCAACTATACGATTCTCGTATACGAAAGTGCTATATACCAATGAATGACTTTAGACACAACGATAGTAAGGAAACCTTGGAAAGGGAGCAGAAAGACCCGCCGGTCTTCGCCAAGCACATGCAAAGAAAACAATCAAAGAATGCATAGGAATGCATAGGTGCAGCACCAACATGCAGTTTGTGTAATCCACGAGAGGATGAATATCAAAACGGAGGACTACAAACGACTGAGCCCGCTCAAGGTTCGTCTTCCTCGGCGATTTCATCATCGCCAGTCTCGCTGGCCAATTCGCTCGGCCTTTCACTTGTCTCGCTGGCAGCTTTGTCGGATTTCTTGGACTTCCGGCTGAAAAACCCCAGACTGCTCCTGGTTGATCTGTCCGCAGACGGAGCGCTGGAGACAGTGCTGTCAATACTTTTGGCAAGTTGGGCCTCGCTGCTCGCATCCTCGTCGATGTCACCCTGGGACGAATCGCCCTTCTTCGAAAACAAGCCGGAGCGTTCCTTCCACGAGCCGAATTTGCTCGAGCTGCCCTTTCGGGTGATCTTTCGAATAAACGACTCCTTCGAGTTGCTGTTGTCCGCAGAAGTGGCCGACGGCATGCGCTCCAGCGATTCGTACGAATCTCCAGTGAAGATGGACAAGGACCGGGAACGCGAATCCCTCGAGGTGCGCGTCTCCGACGGAGAGCTCTCATCCATGTGAAAATCAAAAGGGATATCGGATTCTCTCTCCTTCCCTTTCTCTTTATCCTTATCCTTATCGGACTTTCTGCTGAAGATGGTCTTGAACGTGGGTGCTGCGGGATTCAATTTTGGAGTCACTGGGCGATGGGAGGACGAAGGCCGTGTACCAATCGGGGCTTGCAACGGCCGACCTTGGCGTTCAAAGGTCTCCTGAGGAAAGTCAGGCTCACCTGTGAGCCCAAGGGGCAAGTGACCAGAGGAGCCGTATGTCATAGACGGCCGACGGGATTGAGCCCTGGACCAGCTGGACGGAGAGGCCCAGTCGAATCCAAGGAGGCTGCGATGGCCGGGCTTCTCAGCAGACGGCCATCCGAAAGGACGATTATCCGTGGAGGGATGAGGAAGCTGATTATCGAAGGAGAAAGTTGACGACGGTCGCGGGGACAGTGAACCTCGTCGGACAGTACCTAGAATCGACGCTGGATCGATTGGATCGTGACGAGGGCTGAACTGATTATAACCAGTGCTGAGATCAGAGGGCTCGCTCGACTTCAACAGACTGCTACTTCCACCGCCGAAACCGAATCGGCTAGGGGAGAAGATACTGGTAAATCCAGCTCGTCGCGACGGCAGGTGGTCAGAAGAGCTGTCTGCGGTGACAGCGGCAGTATTACTCCTGGGAAGCAACGATATCGGGTTGGCCCAGTTGCCTGCATGACTCAACCTCCGACGCCTTGAACCGATGGGGTCCATTTCGTCCAGATTCCTAGGGAAAGATTGGCTCTGTCCGGCTTTCAGGGTGCCCAGCAAAGGCGGCTCATCTGCCAGTGTTTTACCACGAGGACGATGGAAGCCAAACAATCCAGATAGCCTTCTCGTCGCGCTTTTAGGAGCATCGCTAGATTCATCAACATGTGCAGGCTGGGGCTCGGTCTCTTTGCGATCCTCAAGGGGGCTGGCGAAAATGCTAGCTGGCTTGCTTCCCACTGCAGACTCAGGAGATGACGGGCCGCGCGAATAGCTTTCCAGCTGCGGCTCGGACAATTCCAGGTTTGAGAAACGAGGTCGAACTATTGGACGAGGTGGTTCTGGAGATTCTTCATCCCCTAAAAGATCAGACGGGAGCAGGGCACCGGCCCGTGGACTCATTTGAGGATTACCGAAGGAAAGATCCAGTTCCCCCCGCATCGGCTCTTGTCGTTCCGACAGACCCGGAAGAGTCATGCCATTGTTGATATTGAAGAAGGCAGGGGCGGGAGCAAATGTAGGCGAGTTGGTGGAAGGTGGATTGAAGTTGACACCGCCAGGGAAAGATGGTTCCAAACCCGAAAAATTCATCGGGGAGGAGACGTTGCTGTTCAGAGAGCTGCGATGGCGGCGCGGACGGATAGTCGCGGTGTTTGACATATCTAGGTCGAGAGCTGGCAGACTGAACGGTCCACTGCCGCCCGGTCGCTGGGTAGTCAACCACTTGAGGCGCTCTTGGGCCTCCTGGTACTGTTGCTGAGCCTTCGCTGAAGTTAGTAACCCTCGATCTAGAAACGCTAGGGCATTGTCAGGGTACCCACCTGTGCGTGAAGATTCACTAACGCAGCATATCGCGCATTGAGATTGCTCAACTTGACCTCCCATTGCCTTGCTCGCTCGTTGTCGATGCGGTCCAACTCCTTCCCATCCTCGCTGTCTCCCCCCTGCTGACGCTTTCGTTCCTCCTCAAGCTTCTTGACACGCCCACCTTTGTCCTGAATCTCATCATCGAGAACTTTCATCTCCGCCTGCTCCTTGGCAATCTTCTCTCGAACCTCGTCTGCACTCCTTTTCCCTTCCTCTTCCACGCGAGCCTTCTCCTCGTTGACCTGCGCAACCTCAGCAGTCATCCGCTCCATCTTCTCACGCCAACGGATAATGTCCTCCTTGCGCTTCTTCCGTTCAGTCTCTTTCTGCTGCAGCAGTCTCTCGCGCTTGGCCTTTTCATTTTGGACGGTTCGATTGACGCTCTCCAGCTTGTTAACGTGCTTCTTCAAATCGCCACTGGCCTCGTCCTTCTCCTTCACACGCTTTCTCAGCTGGTCACGCTGTCTCTCAAGCTCTTTCAAAAGCGCGATATGCTCCTCCTCTTCCTCCGCCGCCTGCTTCTCCACAGTTTCATTCTCATGCTGCAGAGTTTTCAACCTGTCGGCCAACCGCTCCAAAGTCTCACTGCTGTCACCATGCGCTGCGTGTTTCTGAGTCTCCTCTGGGTGGCCGTGCGGCAGGTCGACGCCGTTAGCCGCGGGAGATTGTTTCCGTCCAGCAGAAGGGCGTTTCCCTTGCAGTTGTCCTCCACTAAGCTCGCGAGCCATCAAAGGGGCGGAAGGAGCGACCAAACCGGCAGTGGGTCGTGGGATTGAGGCCCGAATCGTCGGGCTACCAACCGGGGCATTTTGCTGAGATTGCGACAAAGGAAGAGGCTTCGTCCGAACATGAATAACCGCGCTGGGTGTCTGAAAATTTGCCGCACTGACGGAAAAGACACAAATGTGATATATACTTCCTGGGACCAGGTCTGAGATTTCCACCGCAGTCTCCGCTCGTTTCGATTCACCGACTATCAAGGGGTCAGTGTTCTCGTAAGTTGCAAAGTCAGGACACAAAATAAGCTACCTTTCGACCCGTTGACTTGGATAACGTGCTTATGAATGGAGTTCTGAAAGTCGGGCAGTTTCCAGGCGATGCGAACCTCACGGGCGGTAATCTCCTCTAGAGTAACCTCTGGTGGCGGAGGGATGTCCAAGCCGAGCTTTTCGACCAGTACTTCATTCGGAGTCTGACAAACTTGCCATGCACGATATAGTAACCTTCGCAAAAATTAGACAGAAAATCGCCAAAGGGGAAACAATTATTCGAACTCACCATATAAGCGCCCATAGAATCGAGACGGCTAGAAAGAGAGCCATAACGCCTCGTACCCTCACTGGGGGAACCACGCTGGGGTAGGCGTAAAAGGAAAGATATAATGGCTCATACATCACAGCATTGCACACCCATGGAGACGGGCGTAACGGAAGGGGGAAAGAGGGGTAAAGAAGGAATAGGCAGGCGAGAAAATCCTCCGCCTCTTCTTTCGCCCTCTGCGAACCTGTCTAACGATCCACCACAGTTGTTAAATGCGAGTCTTTCTCGGTAGATCAGCTTGTGAGGGCCTGGCACTAACCAGATGAGGGAGGTCATGTGAGGTCAGCTGACTGATCTTCGGCTTAGTCACAACGCTTTCCTATTCTGTAAATAAAAGGTCTTGGCATGAAGATCCTTCCCGAAATAGTAAAGCTCAGGGTTGCATCAAATCAGGCTTAGTGCTGCCCAGCCCGGTCTTGCTCCGGAAGACCTAAACCGAGGAAGTTTCCTTTCTGAGCGACCTGCTACAGCCTTAGGAATCAAGTGCTGGTAGTCGGCCCGTGACATGTGACCTGGCCCTCTCCGTTGGGGCTTGGCCGGTTGAGACGGAGCGCCCGCAATCATCATCATCATCAAAAGGTGCTGCCCCAACAGCCAACGCTCTATGGTCAGAATTGCTTATCTGGGTACTCCCTACATTTTGACATTCTTCTGCTCTTTTCTTTTTGTCTCTCTCGTCGCTTTGTTTAGAAATCTATTTGTTGCCCAAGTATAGTTCTCTCTCTCTTTATTCCTTGTATTTAGCCCGGTCTTGTTTCAGACGGCATTACGTTCGTTTTTCCCTAGCTGGGTATGTCGCAGCTAGAGCGCTCTCTCGGGCATTGTCACATGGGTCATATGTAGGCGGCTATCCTGCCAACTCCGACTGCTGACATCGTCTCAACCTTTACACATACCTTTCCTGCTTACCTATCTCAATCGTCGGTCTTCGCTATCTCTACTCGCTTTCCTGGTCTATCCGAGTTAATTGAAGGCGCATCCGACGTCGCCATCTCGGGATGCAGTACGTCCGAAGTATCAGCGGTTCGGTGTCGAAGACATGGAATTCCATCAATCCAGCCACCTTGAGCGGGGCCATTGATGTCATCGTCATCGAGCAGGAAGATGGTAGCTCCTCACATATTGGTCTCTATAACCATTTGTCGCTAATGCTTGTTGGTAGGAACACTCGCCTGTTCACCGTTCCATGTTCGATTCGGCAAGTTCTCTTTGCTCCGTCCATATGAGAAGAAGGTACGATTTGCTATACCGGAGAGTTTCGTCGGACCTGACTGAGCTGGATTTTTGCAGGTCGAATTTCAAGTCAATGGAGTCAAGCAGGACTATGCGATGAAGCTCGGGGAGGGCGGAGAGGCCTTTTTCGTCTTTGAAACATCAGACGAGATCCCCGCTTCATTGCAGACGTCACCGCTGGTGTCGCCGGCGGCTAGTCCGAGAACGCAGAGCCAGGAAGATCTTCCATCTTCCCTTCAGGAACCAGAGTTTCTGGACCTCGACAAGTCCTCTGCCACTACCCATTCGCAGGATGCGAAAGCAGGCTCGGACCTACCTCTGCTTTCGAGAGGGGCGAGGGCATCTAGTGATTTGGGTACGGTGGCGCTTTCTTCGTCAGGATCAGGGCCTCTTGCTCATCTGAATATAGGTGCTATAACTCCTCTGTCACAGTCTCCTGATGAGAGCAGCGTCAACCGACTCCGCAGCGGCTCATTCGGCAACGCACTAGCCAAATTTGACCGGGCATCGTCTGAGCCTGTACTAACAGCGAAATCGCAGCCTCCCAGTCCCACAACCAGCGATGACCCCAATGACACCGACCGTCCTCGGAGTCCTCGTTTACTCACGCCCCAGGAAGCCGTTTCGCGCGCACTTAATCTATCAAAGAAACTGTCGTCATCCAACATTCCAACTCGGGTCAATGAGACGGGTGATCTCATGCTCGACATGACCGGTTACAAAAGCAACGAGGAGGACGCTCTGCGAGCCGAACTCATTGCCCGTAAGATACTGGCGGAGGAACTGGAGGGAAGCTACGACATTGGGGGCCTTATCGGAGCGGACGAACATGGAAACCTGTGGATCTACAGTAGCGAGGAGGCAAAGGAGGCTGCCAATCGCCGTGCGACTTTTAATTCGATGCGACCGCAATCGGCCATGAGTGAAAATGCCATCTCTGACCCTGGGTACCACAGCGACACTGATCGCCCTGTGTCCGAGCTGTATCCGACTCGGCATCAACGCGCCCAATCCGATGTGCAGCCAGGCATCCCTACCCCTCCGCAGTCACCTACTCAAGACTCCACTCCAGCAGAGCAAACTCGAAATTATGCCAAGACTCTTCGCCTGACGAGTGACCAGCTCAAGGCACTGAACCTCAAGCCTGGTGCCAATCCAATGTCGTTCAGTGTGAACAGAGCTACCTGTACTGCGACCATGTACCTCTGGAATAGCACCACGCCCATTGTCATTTCCGATATCGATGGGACGATCACCAAGTTAGTTTCTGTGCGCTTTGTCTGTTGTAATGTCAAGGTACTAACAAAGTGCAGGTCCGATGCTTTAGGTCATGTGTTGAATATGATCGGTCGGGATTGGACTCATGCTGGTGTGGCGAAGCTATACACCGACATAGTCAATAACGGCTACAATATCATGTATCTCACGAGTCGATCTGTAGGTCAGGCGGATACCACGCGCACGTACATTTACGGAGTCTGCCAAGATGGCTACAGGTTACCCAAGGGTCCTGTCATTATGAGCCCTGACCGGACGATTGCGGCGCTCAGGCGGGAGATCTACTTGAGGAAACCGGAGGTATTCAAGATGGCTTGCTTGCGGGACATTTTGGGTCTTTTCAACGGAAAGGAGAATCCGTTCTACGCTGGCTTCGGCAACCGTCTGACAGACGCGCTGAGTTACCGGTCGGTCAACATTCCATCGACCAGGATCTTTACCATCAATTCGAACGCGGAGGTGTCCTTGGATCTTCTCAGCTTGAATAAGTACAAGAGCAGTTACGTGACCATGCAGGAACTGCTGGATCATTTCTTCCCGCCTGTCAGTCTGCTGGTCCAGGCCGGGGGCGAGAATTGTACCGATTTCACCTACTGGAGGGAAGCTCCTCAGGATATTGAGATATTCTCGGATACAGATAGTGATGAAGAAGATGAAGAGGACGAAGACGAACTGGACGAGGAGATAGAAGATGAGGAAGAGGAGGAGTATGAGGGCGAGTTGACCGAAGAAGATGATGGCAGTGAAGTTGACGAGGAGGTCGACGAACTTGGAGAGAGTTACATCTCGCAGGAGTCGATGGATAGACTTCGGTTGTCTGAATCCAACGCCTCTTTGGCCGCAGACGGTGCGATCCAAGTCGAGGAAGACGAAGATGAAAATGCGGATGATATGGCCGCAGAGACTAAGCTGCTAGATTCGGGGCTTCCCCCAACATCTGAAGCCGTTCGGTCTTGAGCAAACCGAGACAGAGCGTGAAAAGTATAGATCACGACGTCTTTTTTGGATATATCTGAAGCTGTTTCGCATGGTTTTGCAACGCTCAATGATACCCAACCCCCGCGCCAATTGTCCTGACAGCGTCGACCCACACTATCAAAGCCTCTTTGAAATATTGATTCCTTTGCATCAGCGGCGTTGAATAATTGCATACTGATTGTTGCCTTTGTGTTTGTGTTGTGAGCATTGTTGAACGACCTGGCGTTATAGAGATTCTCAGCGAGTTACTTGGTTTGATTCAAAGTCGCGCCTTGAAGTATTTGCACCTGGATAGAAAGAATGCAAGTACATATTGTTATATATTCGAGGTGTTTCTATCGTCGCTGTAGGCTGTCCTGAGCATTGGATAGGGCCCTTGGATGACTTCCGAATATGGCATAGCGCCGCATGGAGTTAGAGGAAATTCAGCTCATCGACCAACTCCGACAGACAGTAAAACCTCCGTTCAATAATAACACAACCACACTCTGTCGTCAAATTGCAGTCTCTGACCTGTCAAATCCGTGGAACGCTGCTGTCCTCTGTCTGGATGATGCGCTGAGACGTGCCATCAATAGCTGATCTCTCTGACTTCCTAGCATACCTCTCTACGGCACCTCGACCGCACCTCAACCACCTCACCTCACTCACCTCACTCACCTCACTTACCTCACTTACCTCACTTACCTCACTTCTATCCGCCTATTCAACCATCAAGCACATACAATGGCATCGCCAGCCCCAGCGCAGGCTCAGGCCTCGACATCCAACCAACCTCTCACACCGCCAGCGGAACCCTCATCAACGAACAACACAGCCAACACCACCTCCTCGCAACCACCTCACCCGACGGGAACCACCACCACCGCACCCAACACAGCCATGCCGTCGGCGACTCCGCAGCCCACCCAGATCCCATCGACCTCACTCACAGACAGCGGCAAATCACGGCGCCCACGCGACGTCCGCCTAATCCACATGCTCCTGGCCTCGCTGGGCGTAACCGCATACCAGGAACGGGTGCCGCTGCAACTCCTCGATTTCGCGTACCGCTACACCTCGGGCGTTCTCCAGGACGCGGTCCACCTCGCGACGGAGGGCTACGCAGGCGCCACAGACGCAGGGCCCAGCAGTCGCGGCCCCGTGGAGGTCAACAGCGTGACGCTCCCTGCGCTGCGGCTGAGCATCGCGTCGCGCCTCCATTACCAGTTCCAGACGGGGCTGCCGAAGGAGTTTCTGATGGATGTTGCGGCGGAGCGGAACAGGGTGGCGTTGCCGGGGGCGTCGAGGGGGTTTGATGCCGGCCAGGCGAAGAGTGTGTCTGCGGCTAATCAGAGTGTTATCATGGCCGGGATGCGGTTGCCGCCGGAGCGGTTCTGTCTGACGGGTACTGGGTGGAATATGAAGGATGAGTGGGATAGTGAAGGGGAGGAGGAGGTCGAGGATGCGGCGCAGACTGGCTTGGGTCAGGAGGAGAGGACGGTTGGTGGGGGTGTCAAGGACGAAGGGGATGAGGATATGGGCGAGGGTGATGATGAGGATGGCAAGATGGAGGATATATTCGGGGAGGATACGGCCATGGGGGAGGGTGAAGGCGACGAGGACAACGCTATGACGGATGTTTAGCTGTCGGTATCTGGAGTTTTCCCTTAGGACGGAGTTGGGCGCAGGCGCATGGGTTGAGTAACTTGAGTGTGGAGATTCATGATCTTGCATTGGTCAGGTTGATGCCGGCGCTCTCAAACAAGCAAGCAAAGCGTATTGTACATAATGAAATGACTTCTAATCAATCATGCAATGATGTAAATCAATCAACGCCAACCTGTACGCCAGACGATTGCACACACCCTATCTCCCCCACTCATATACACAGAGGGAAAGAGAGAGATCACCTCCTCCGCGCCTCATCCTCCCTCATCATCCGAATAACCTCCTCCCTCCTCTTCTCAACCCTCACCAACTCCTCCTCCTTCGCCCGCCGTCTCTCCTCATGCGTCGCAAACCACTCCTCCCTCGCCCGGTCCTCCTCCTCCGGCTTCGCATGCGCAACCATACACGAGTTCATCGCTAGCCGTTGAGCCCGACATACCCACGTGGCTGTTACTGTGCGATTGACGGCACATTCCGCGAATGCTGTTGTAGCCAGTTAGCAATCTCCTCCTTCTCTTCTCATCAACTCAATTGTAGAAAACTTGGGGAAGGGTAGGGAGGCACCTTTGATCTCCGGGGCGCAATGCGCTCGTACGCGTTTGTAGTAGAGTTGCTTGACTTCTTGTTCCTGGGCGGCGGAGAGGGGGAGGGGGTTGTGGAGGTTGTATTTTCGGGTGCTTGTGCTTGTGCTTGTGCTTTGTGATTGTGGTGTTGACGGTGTCGTTGACGTTGATGCAGCTGCTGATGTTGAGGCCATGATGTTCTGAGCTGATGCGATGCCGATGCCGATGCCTGGTGAGGCCAGCCGCTTGACACTGTTTATGGTGGATGGTGACAATTACCGGGGGTGAACAATCTCCGACCGCGTAGAACAATTGAGCAGAACAGGGCTGGTGTAGGTTGAAATGCAGGTGTCGGAGTCGTAGTCGTGCAGGAGACGTTTTCCGCTGAGGTTTGACGGTCGACTATCAACGCCAAGCCGAATTTTTTCAAACTCCGCAGTTCATCTCCAGACAACGACACCAACATCTTCTTCACCTTCAACCATTCCACACCCTACAATCTACTCGATATACATATAACAGGAAGAAAAAGCTAGCAAAATGTCCTCCATGCGCAACGCCGTCCAAAGACGGCAACACCGCGAACGAGGCCAACTCGAAGGCCGCGAAAAATGGGGTATCCTCGAAAAGCACAAAGTACTTCCCTTCCCCTTCCCCCCTTCTCCTTCACCTCTAACTCTTCAAATGAAACGTGCTAACAGAGGATAGGACTACTCCCTCCGAGCAAAAGACTACAACACCAAAAAAGCCAAACTCGCCCGGCTGCAAGAACTCGCCGCCAGCCGCAACCCCGATGAATTCGCCTTCGGGATGATGTCCGCGCAGTCGCAGAAAAAGGGCAAGCACGGGGCCGCGGCGCGGGACTCGGCTGCGAAGCGGGGGCTGAGCCATGAGGCGATCAAGTTGCTCAAGACTCAGGATGCGGGGTACCTGCGGACGACGGGGGAGCGGATCCGGCGGGAGATTGAGAAGGTGGAGCAGGAGGTGAGGGTACAAGAAGGGATTCAGGAGGCGCTTGGGGAGAAGAAGGATGAGTCTGAGTCTGAAGACGAGGATGAGGATTTTGAGTTTGATTTTGGGCCGGAGGAGAAGCGCGGGCAGGGCCAGCGGAAGGCGAGGAAGTTGGTGTTTGCGGATGATCGGCGGGAGCAGCGGGTGTTGAAGAAACGGCGGCTTCAAGACGATCAAGAAGAGGAGGACGAAGACGAAGACAAGTCGTTTGGTGAATTGCAACAGCAGAAAAAGTCGCGGAGACAGCTCGAGGCGGAGAGGCAGGCTCTTGTCGAGGCTCGCCGAGCCCGCAAGATGAAGAAGAGAGCTGCCGAGGCTCGTGAGAACAAGCTCAAGGCGCTTCGGAAGCAGTACGCCGATATCACTGCCGCCGAGCGCGAGCTGGACTGGCAGCGAGGGCGGATGGATAATTCGGTTGGGGGGACGAACAAGGATGGCATCAAGTGGAAAATCCGCGAGCGCAAGAAGTGATCTTGTCTTTCTATTGCACGTTATGTTGGTGATACCTTTTTCTTGCATTGGGCTGGGGGTCAAGCAAAAGTCTTCAATCTGGTTTATAGAGGCTTAGGCGTCAGGCGCATATACTGAATACCATTCATCTTATGTCTTGGATTCCTTAAAGAAGAGACTAAAATTTTATTCCGTAAGCCATGTCTAATAAATACAATAACTGCATTCCTGCATCTCGTCGTAAGTCAGAAATCTAGAGTCATCACATCACGCCTGGTTCTTCTTCATCGCCGCAACTCTGATGCTCACGGCCCGCTTGTGCGCGTCCAATCCCTCAACAGCTGCCAACTGCTCCACCGTGCGAGACAATCCCAGCAATCCCTCTGCCGTCAAGCTCGAGCTGGTGATGTGCTTGAGGAACGAACCCAGGTTGACTCCAGAGTACTGCTTGGCGTAGCCGTAGGTTGCTGTTGCTGTTAGCTTGATTCAAGATAGAAAGTGGACGACTTACGCAAAGAGTGGTTGACACCCGCAGAGTAATCACCAACGCTCTCAGGGGTCCACTGCCCGATGAAAACACTGCCGGCGTTCACGACCTTGTCCACCACCGACTCCGCGTTCTGGACCTGCAGAATCAGATGCTCCGGCGCATATTCGTTGCTGAGCGCCATCGCCTCATCAATGTCACGCACCACAAAGGTGACCGAGTGGGCCAGAGATCCTCGGACAATGTCGCTCCGGGGTAGGGCCCGCGCCTGGGCATCAACCTCGTCCTCGATGGCCTGGAGTTGGCTCTCGTTCAAGTCGATGGCGATCAGGATCACCTGCGAATCGACGCCGTGCTCGGCCTGGCTCAGCAGATCCGAAGCCACAAAGGCCGGGTTGGCGTCCTTGTCGGCAATGACCAGAACTTCGCTAGGTCCGGCGGGCATATCGATGCTGACACCGGCCGAGGTGTCGTTGGAAACCAGCATCTTGGCCGCCGTCACGAACTGGTTACCGGGACCCAAGATCTTGTCCACCTTGCTAATGCTCTCCGTTCCGTAAGCCATGGCAGCCACAGCCTGCGCACCACCGGCGAGGACAATGCTCTCGGCTCCGACTTTGTGAGCGACGTAGACAATCTCGGGGGAGATGCTGCCGTCGGCCCGAGGAGGCGAAGCTAAGACAATCTTCTGGCAGCCGGCAACCATGGCGGGGACACCGAGCATCATGGCGGTGGACGGCAGCACGGCAGTCCCACCGGGGACGTACAGACCAACACGCTCGATGGGGCGGGAAAAGCGGGAGCAAACAACGCCAGGCATCGTCTCCACCTGGAGGACGTCATTGCTACTCCCCTGGGCGGAGTGGAATTTCTTGATATTGGCGATGCTGATATCGATGGCTTCCTGGGTCTCAGGCGACAGCTTCATCAGCTCCGGGGGGAAAGGGGCGCGGATTACGGGAGACGTCAAGGAAGTCGCCTTTTCAAACTTGTGAGTATACTTGAGCACAGCTGCATCGCCGCCATCCCGCACATCCTGGATGATGGGACGAACGAGACCCACTATGGCCTCGTTGGACTTTTGAGACGGACGCTTCAGGTGCTCCTTGACCTTGTCCAGGGGGGTGGAGGCGGTGACCACGCGGGTCATCTCCATGCGAGAGTCATCCTTCTTGGCTTCCAGAGCTGGAGCTGCTGGAACGGCAGGCTTCGTGTCGGCTGGGGCAGGAGTCAGACCAGCCTTCTCTGCCCACGGGCCCTTGGCATCGCCCTTTCTTCTCTTGACCTTGAGACTCTTCAGATCCAGATTACGTTCAATATCTTCCAAGCTGACTCCCGCAGCCACGCAGCGAGTCAGGGCGAAGTAGAGTAGATCGGCAGCCTCAAAAGCAATCTCTTCCTTGGTGGTAGCGCGGCACAGCTCGTCGGCCTCCTCCATGATCTTTGCCTGGGTCAGCTTGGGCTCGTTGAACAGTCTGGCGGTGTAGGACCCGGCCGGCGCATCGGCTTTGCGGGCCTGAAGGGTCTTTTGCAGACGCGCAAGGCCATTGTAAGGCCCGAAGCAGCTGGCGGTACCCAGGTGACAGAAGCCGCGGCCAATCTGCTTGACAACAAAGACCAGGCAGTCGCTGTCGCAGTCAAAGCCCAGGCGGATCAGCTCCTGCACGTCGCCGCTGGACTGACCCTTGTACCACAGACCCCGCTTCCGGCTCTGGTAGACACCGGTGCCAGTGCGGAGAGCCTCGGCGATACTTTCATCGCTGCTCCAGACCAGACCCAGACATACTCCCCGCTCGTCGGTCACCGTAGTCGCGTACAGACCGTTGCTCTGGTCCGCAACAGCACGAGCGGCGACCAGTGCGCCGGCGGCGATCTTGCCGTTGGGATTCTTGTGATCGAGGGTGAGGGCGTCGGCGGAGACAATGCTGACGGCACCCTGCTTCAATGTTTCCTTCACGGCGTCCTCGGTGACTGTGCTGGCGGTGTAGTTGCGGTAGAGATTCTGAGCTTCGAGATTCAAGCCCAATTTGTCGGCCAGACTCTTGACGGCGGGAGACTCGGTGCAGATGCCGGCTTCCTTTCTTTCCGCATCCTCACCAACCCAAGACTGAAATGCATCCACCTGACTGTCGGAGGAGGTATAAACGACGAGTCGCGACGAAGGAACGGACTGCTCTTGCGACAAAGAGGTCAATTGATCGAGAGAAATGAATACTTTAGCGGCACCGGCATTCAGGATATCGACGATGTCACCGGAGGAAGCGATGTCGGTAGCATCGACGTAGACATCGAGGAGACGGAAATTCTGACGCAGAAACTCCTCAGCTTGAGTAAGAGACGAGACCTTGATGAGAACGCGGCCGAAGTAGGCGATCTGGGAGAGGGAGAGACCGGAGGAGGAAGAGGTGGGGTTGTAGGAGATGAGGATTGGGGTAGCCATTTTGACTGTGCAATTGAGGGAATGGGCAATTATAAAACGAGAGATCAATCAGATGTGATGAATAAGATGATGAAAGTAATCAAACCCCAAGTCCCTAGCCTGGGGGGAGAGAAGGTAGAGGGGGAGGAGGATGACGAGGGGAGAATGAATCATCGCGAGAATTTCTTTTTTGGAAGGGAGAATTCGGGCCCGGCATCGGACATAGTTTCTGCCCTCAAGTTACACAGACAAGGCCAGATATGTGAACCTCGAGGTCGGTATCAGATTGCTGTCTACTTAAGATGGGATTGACTGAGTATATTTACAAGAGATCTTGAGAGTTAGTTGATGTGCTCTATATGGACTGGTCTGAATGGCACCGATGAGCGGAGTTCTATGACCATATCGATCTTCTTGCCCAGAATTGCCGTCGATTGGTTCTGGCATCGTATTCGGAAGACTGGAAGAAATCAAGGTTAATATCAAGGTTATAGAAGCATTTAGCCTGACCCTTTTTCCCAAGCCCTTCTTCACAAGTTCACATGTGTTCCT
Organism: Aspergillus hiratsukae; assembly: GCA_014281905.1. Classification (NCBI taxonomy): domain Eukaryota; kingdom Fungi; phylum Ascomycota; class Eurotiomycetes; order Eurotiales; family Aspergillaceae; genus Aspergillus; species Aspergillus hiratsukae. The sequence continues at coordinate 3,681 of JACBAD010002095.1, read as the reverse complement.
GGTGGCTGCTAGGGTACGAAGTCGGGTCATCTGCTTCCATGAGGGAGCAGAGGATGAGGAGTCAGCTGTGGTTGAGCATGAATCTGACCCTAGCAGCTGATCGACGTTCAGAGGAGAGACCTGATATTGGGTAGCATCGCAATCGACCAGGATGTTATGTTACATTCTGTTCCTGTGTTCCAACTAAGGATCAATATTAATTGCCAGTATCGAGTATCTAACAGCTGGTTGGTTAATAATGCAGAGGAATAGCTGACTCATCGTGCTCACTGTAATGACACTCTTTGTATCATACGTACCAAAATACCGTGGATTTACCCCTGCATAATCCACGTTCGTCACATCCGAAAAAGGAAGGCATAACAAATAAACACAGCCTCAGGCATCTCCCCCTATGTCTATGCCATCATGAAAAGGGCGTAGACTAGATCCTGAATAGACTGAAGAAACAATGGAGATAGGGAACAAAGTCAAGTCAAAACTGCAGAATAATAGTTGAATGATCCACGAACAAACACATTGAACCCTGCAAATCATGTAATTGACTAGTTTAGCGTCTCCGAGTCCAAGCTCAAGTGACGCTGAATCGGGTTGGATACTTGATTAAGACATTCCCTAGTCTAGTCCATACTCCAGTATCTCGACTCCCGGATTCTAGACTAATGTATCTTTCAAATAGTTCATCTGATCTAGTCCATGATCCCTCCCAAATGGAGATGATGATCGTCAGTTACATCGGCCAGTGATGGGCCTGATGCAGGCTCAAGATGCAGAATTCCATCCTTTCATGCGATGATCCCTCACCCTGTCCGTCACTCCCTGTCGACACGCGACTCCTCTTTCAAGTCGCCTCTCCTTCCTGGTCCCATTCCCCCTCTTTTCATTCTTCGACCTGGATGACTCTCCTCTTAGTCTTGGACTAAACCGTTGTATAATTATCCGCCTGTTCCCTCGGGCTGTCACTCGTTTGTTACCGAATGTCTTAGGAGAAGGACTACTCTCCGGGCCTATCTTTATCTCGTCTCGGGATTTGTATCTTTCCCTCGTTGGCATCATGCATTTGCCCGTTCTGACCGGGGCTCTGGCCCTCGTGAACGCGACTCTGGCCTTGCCTCAGCCCGCTTCGTCTGAAAAGGATGTCGCGGCACGCGCAGCGTTCGTCAGAGAGGCCTTTTCCCATGCCTGGGATGGGTATCTGCAATACGCCTTTCCTCATGATGAGCTGCACCCTGTTTCCAATGGTTATGGCAATTCACGGTAGGCAGTCAGCAACCTGACCACTTCAAGATAGATCCTGACTGGTGATGTATATAGAAACGGTTGGGGCGCATCTGCGGTCGATGCTTTATCCACCGCGATTGTGATGCGCAACGCGACGATCGTCGATAAGATTCTGGATCATATTGCGACTATCGACTACTCCAAGACCTCGGACATGGTCAGTCTGTTCGAGACAACCATTCGGTACCTAGGGGGCATGCTGTCTGGATACGACCTGCTCAAAGGGCCCGCCGCCGACCTCGTCAAAGACAGCAGCAAGGTGGACATGCTGCTGGAGCAATCCAAAAACCTTGGAGACGTGCTCAAGTTCGCCTTTGACACGCCATCAGGTGTTCCATACAATAATGTCAACATCACGTCGCATGGCAATGACGGCTCCACGACCAACGGGCTTGCGGTTACGGGGACATTGGTCCTGGAATGGACCCGTCTGTCCGATCTGACAGGAGACCCGCAGTATGCGGAGCTCAGCCAAAAGGCCGAGTCCTATCTACTCGCGCCCCAGCCTCCTTCCGGTGAGCCATTCCCCGGCCTCGTCGGCAGCGATATCAGCGTCCAGACGGGTCAGTTCACCAACGGCTTCGTGAGCTGGAACGGCGGCTCCGATTCCTTTTACGAGTATCTCCTGAAGATGTACGTGTATGATCCCAAGCGGTTTGCAACTTACAAGGACCGCTGGGTGCTCGCCGCGGAGTCGAGTATCAACCATTTGGCGTCACATCCCGCACCCCGGCCGGATCTCACGTTCCTGGCCACGTACAACCAAGGCTCGCTCGGTCTGAGCTCGCAGCACCTGGCCTGCTTTGATGGAGGAAGCTTCCTGCTTGGCGGCACCGTGCTGAACCGGGACGACTTGATCGATTTCGGACTGAAGCTGGTCGATGGATGCGCCGACACGTACCACCAGACGCTGACGGGGATCGGACCGGAGAGTTTCGGCTGGGATCCAAATTCGGTGCCTGCTGACCAGAAGGAGTTTTACGAGCGCGCCGGCTTTTACGTTCAAAGTGGCGCATATATTCTGCGACCTGAGGTTATTGAGAGCTTCTACTATGCGTACCGCGTCACCGGCAAGAAGCAGGTATGTTTTTCTTCCACTACTCCAGTAGGGTTCGACTAACTGGTTAGTACCGTGACTGGGTGTGGAATGCCTTTGTCAATATCAACAAGTACTGCCGCACAGGGTCTGGATTCGCCGAGCTGCGGAACGTCAACGCTCCAAATGGAGGAGGTTGGTATGACAACCAGGAGAGTTTCCTGTTTGCCGAGGTGATGAAGTACGCGTACTTGACGCATGCACCAGGTGAGCCTGAATCAATTCCTACTAGATAGGTTAATCATGAGCTGACGAGAGCAGAGGATGAGTGGCAGGTTCAACGGGGGGATGGCAACAAGTTTGTCTACAACACTGAGGCTCACCCGGTCCGGGTTCATCATACATGACGTACATACCTATACCTACATATCCTCTAGGTTAATTAATACCTTATATATCAGAATCATCCTTGAATATACAGAACATTGGTTAGTTGATGCACTAGCCACTAGCGAAATCTTCGCCCCCTGCGGAGTCGACAGTAAGCACGAAAGGAAGTCCCTTGGTTATGGAAACTAAGGTACTCATATAAGACAATAAGGCACTATGAACCAGTAATCTATTATCTAGCCAGGACCTATTAATTGGATGAAATGATGAACTGGGGAATAATAATCCGGAGTAGCACATTCTCCGACCCACATGTGCGCGCATTTGAGCACCCTTGGGGTCCATCCCGCTGATATTCCCTCAATCCTGCTCACTCCCATCCATACCTTGGGGGAAGCATATAAATACAACACAGTAGAATGTAGCCATCTAGCTGTAGCACCCTCATCCATCTCTATCTGCTCTTGTCCATACACATATACATATAGATATACATATCTACGACCTAACTGTACAAATCAAACAGCCACCTACATTACCAAAATGTGCGGAACCGGAACCACCCCCCGTCCAACCTCCAACGGCCGCATCGCAGTCATGTTCCCCTCCCCGTCAACAAAGAGCATGAATACATACTCGCTCTTCTTCCACGAGAGCAATAGCCAGGGCGCGTCCACGCGAGCGATCTTCCGACTCGAGGATCCCAGCACGAGAGACGCATTCGGGAAGTGTCAGAGTATCGATTTGAGGATTGAGTATGCCTCCTTCCTTCCCTTTACAACCTATCTAGTGGTAAATGGAGATAACAGTGGCTGTGGTAGGCGGTATGGGGATCTAACCTCTGCGTTGACTGCGCCGCCGCTGCATCGGTTTCGGCTGGTGCCTGAAGTGAAGGCAGGTATGGAGTTTGAGTTTGAGTTGCCCGAGAGGTTGGATCTGGGGGTTTCGGAGAGGGGGATTGTAGGGAGGCAGGT
>JACBAD010001762.1:0-18996 GCA_014281905.1 Aspergillus hiratsukae | reverse complement strand
CCTCCTCAACACCTTCAATATCATACAACACATTGATTTCTCATCTCTTTTGTTTTCCCTCACAAAATTTGTATTCTATTATAGACCGTCTTGCTTTTTCTGTGTTCATACCTCAGTTCTATTTGCCTTTCTTTCCCGCTCAATATCACAACATCCCCGCCCGTCCTTGTCGCGACAAACCGATCTCGGCAGATCTACACGTCATCTCGCATGTTTTGACGAGAGAAATAGTGGTTGACATTGTCTGAACACAAGGCAGAGCGATGATTAGCTTCAGGGTGGAACAACACTCAGAACCGAGATACCGTCAACATCATCTTTCCCGTGGAAACGATACCAGAGCTTTCGACGGCAATGCCGATAGCCAGTGAGAGCAGTACTACGACCACCACCATGACCACCTTCTCCTCTCCGGTCACCGTGCCCAAGTCGATGCCAAACAATCAATCTGCGTTGGCGGCATCCTTCACAAACTTTCTCACCGTGTCAATCCACCAAATCCTCTTTCTTCGTTCGGTCTATCCGCGAGCAACATTTCTACCGGTCCGGGCCTACAACTACCCAGTGCGCCAATCCCGTCACCCCAAAGTGTGTGACTACATCAATGATGCGTCAATTGCGGTCGGGACGGAGATTTTGAAAGGCACTATTACCGCTGTCAGTATCATCATTTCATCTCTCCGCACAAATCAGCCCCTCGAACGATATGCATTTGATCTGTCGGGGTTCCCGCGTGTTTCCGCTGGAGATGTCAACACCACATTTGAAGACAGAAAAGAAGATCCATCCAAACCAGGTGTCCCCGTTGCCGATCGGGGTACCGCTCCTACAACCGTCGACCTCGAAGCGCAGTTCCGTGCTTGTCTCGCGAGACTGGCCTCTGCTTGTGCCCGGTTGACCCCGTTGCCTCGAGATGACGAGTTCAGCTTTACCGTCTGTATCGAAGTTCGGGAGGATGCCTTACCTCCGGCTGGCACCACAAAGGAAGAACAGACCTGGATTGTTGCCGAACCCGGGAAGATTCACCTGAGGTCATGTACTGCGCCCTATTCCGTTTCCAAAGCGAAAAGCGGCGAGCTGCATCAACCTCCCCCCAAAGTGTCTAATGGTCGGGCCAAAACGGTACCCGTGCGACGTGTAGAAGCCGGCGAGCTTCGCTTGGAACTATGGGTGGAAGAGGCACGACAGAAGTTTAATGAACCAGTGGATTCCGAACATCCTCCATGAATTGCATTGCCTGTCTTTTGATGCTATAATCAGTCTGTCTGCTTAGGGTTCTGTCCCTTATGCTTGCTTTTCCTCCATATGTGGTCCTTCCCCCCCTTCATTTTCATTTCATTCCTGAATTAGCGTGACCAATGATCGAACATACATGATGGATGAGAAATAAATATCTGTCGTCCGAAAAGAGTGGCGCAAATACATAAATGGGGCGCGGACGATTTTTGGGACTCGCATGGCATTTACATAGATCTGCTTCAAATCTCTCATTTCTCTACTGTGCTCTCCCATTCTTCATTAATTTTTCTCATTTTTCGCCCGTCTCTCTGTGTCGTCGTCCTCTGACTCTCCTTTTCTGACATTGTTTCTCCTCTTTGGACCCGTTTTTCTTTTCCCTATCATTGTCTCGACCTTCCATACCATTTTCTTTCTGTACTTCTCTCGTCTCTTCCGTGGAGTTGGCCTTAGCGGATGATCCTAGCCAATACAAATATCAAGCAAGATAGCCAGTAAAAGTCGCTAGCAACGCTGCCACGATTTACCACCAACCAACCGGAAGTGTACGGATACGGGCCAGTCTACCGAGTCTTCGGGTGAAGTCTATACAGTGTACCACAAAGGGCACTGATAGTACGTTTTTGCACAGTACAGAACAGAGCTTACGAAGTGGTAGCGATCTTTATCATTAAGTATCTGGCATTTTCATCAGAGTAAACTGGTTCTATCAACTGGGGAACAGAGCAATAGGAGAGGGACAACATTACAGATCGCTGCGCTTGGAGGTAGGAGCAGACAACAGAACAAGACGGGGAACACAACGCACAGCTTGAAAAAGTAGATGTGGGCAGGCAAGTGCAAAGGGGGTATAGAACACCATTTTTCAAGGCGAGTTGATTTGAAAATCGCAAGTTGTGTAGGAAATGGAGCGTACGAATTCTAGTACAGAAAGCTAGGAGCGACACAAAAACCAGTTGGAAGATGGTCGCCGTTAACAGAGAGTTCCCGGAACCGTCTTGTTCAATTTGGCGGTTTCCGAAGAACACCGCGATTAGGGTGGCTTTGCCGAAAGAAATTCTGTGGAGGGAAGCGTGCTCAGTAAAAGGGGTGGAAGTCGTTCCTGTAAGCAGGTAGTGGCTGCTGTCCCATGTATTGGTTGCCGTACGCATCCACGTTCAGGTGATGCGGAGCAGGAGGCATGATGCCTCGCTGAGCAGGTGGAAGCATCGGAGCAGGAAAGTATTGAGCGTAGGGATCGTATCGAGGGGGCTGATTCTGATTCTGATTCAATCGCGCGGGCTCGTCAATGACGAAGGGATCATTGCGCAGGCCAGTTCCCGCCGGTTGTCCAGCACCGGGCATGTTCACTGGCAAACCTGCCCCTGCATAAGCACCGCGAGCGTCAAGAGGACGGGGTTGACCGGCCAGAGGAGGGTTGTTAATCGCATTCGGGATGTCGTGATTTTCAAAACCAGGAATTTGTATAGCATCCAAGAATCCCTGGAACTCGTCGAAGGCCTGCACGAAGGGATTCGGTTGCTGCAAGGCACGCTGATGATTTGCTGCGAGCCGAGCTTGGCGCTCAGCTTCTTGCAGAAGAACATTGTAGTCGTAAGGAGCCCTCGCCCGAACCTGGTCTCGATGATCGAGCTGGTAATAAGGCCTCAGCCGATCCCTTCGTCGATTCGGGTTATTTGCCTCCGGAAGTTTCACCTGGAGTTCCTCACGGGTGAATCCGGGATTCTCTGCCCGAATCTCCTCGATCGTCTTCTTCTGTGCTTGTTCGACGGCTCTCTGGTCACGCGTGGGATCGTCATCAACGGTACAGGCGTTGGGCCCGTAGCCGAAATGGGCGTATTGTTCACGGGTGATGTCTTTCTTGCACAAATAACACATGCAGCACCTGCACTTCGGGCATGTCATTTTGTTGCAGCCGAACTCCTTGACAATTTTGACTTTGCATCGAGGGCAATTGCGAATCAGGGCCTCACTCATGGCTTCTTCGACCAGGTGGCGCTCAGAGATGCCTCTCTCTTTTTTGGCTTCTTCACACGTTTTGGGTACGTGGGCGGTATCCTTGCATAACCTGCAGCTGACCACCTCACAAGAAGGGTTGCAGCAACGGAACTCCCGATCTTCTTCAACTGGTGGGCAGATGGCCTTGAACTCGCAGAACGGGCAGCTTTCCAGACCTTCAATGCTGGCGCGAGAGATCTCGTCTAGCTGTTGGAGAGCGTCCAACTTTGCCATCATCGAAGATCCAAGCACCTTCTTTATCTCGGAGCGAGGAAAGCCAGCCTGACAACCGCTAGTGTCAAAGCATTGAAGCTGGTACTTCATGAGACCAATCTGAGTCTCTGCAGACTTGCGGATGCAGGAGAAGCAGAAGAAATGAACATTCTCCCCTTCGCATGTTATGGCTCTGTTTGGAGGAATATCGGAATAGCAGCACTGGCACTCTACCAGAGTTCCGGCTCGGGCGTGCTGCTCTTGGTTTCTTCTTTCGGCCTCTTCTAGCATTTTCTGATCGTGGACGGCCTCTGTATGCAATGGTCAGCAAGAGTGAATCTCTGCTAACATTGACAGAAAAGCTTACCAGCATCCTTGGCAAGCCTTAGCTTGGCGTCTTGCACTTCCATCTGCAACTCTCCATAGGCCGGATTATTGTATATGTCCAAGCGTATATCTTTGCCTCTGCGCACTCTTGCCCGTTTCAATTTCTCGTAAGGCCGCCGAGTGGGTGCAGGCGTATTTTCTGCAGTTGACAGAGTTTGGCAAGCAGAAAACAGATTTTTCTTCTCCCTGAGCACCTGGCGGATGTAATAATCCGGTACAAAGGGGTACATGTCTCCGAGCAAGTACGTCCTAGAGCAACGTGGTAAGCTTCGGAACAGGCCTTGTACATCGAAGACGTCACAGGAGAATACTTACGCGGCTTCTTGATACCAAAACTCCCCGTCGTGCGTTTTAGACGTCCATTTCTTATCTTTGTCATTGTCTTTGAGCTCTTCTCTCTTCCTCTTCAACTGTTTGCGCTTGGGATAAGACGGGCTGGCCAGGACTTCCTCGACCACCACCTCCTTGATGGCCATCAATTTTTCAGAGGTCACATTCGCTTCAGCGCGAGACACGTTGCCCGCATGACGAGATAAAATTTTATTCAGATATTCGTGGCAGATATCTGGAAAAAGCTCCATAATCTGGACCGACAATGTGGCTGTATCATGGGCGAAGTGACAGGGGACGGCCGCCATGAGTGTGGCATGCGCAGCTGTTGTTGGAGTTGACATAGTACCTGGTGCAGTGGATGGCTCGTCAGTCAAGTCAACGAAATTGGCGTTCTCATCATGATTGACGGCTCTCCTCTTCGCAGGTCTAGCAGTGGTGTCCTCGTCTGACCAGTCAGAGTCCCAGTCATAGTTTTGTACGTCAGACTCCCAGGGGGAATCGTTGTCAAACTCTTCCAAACCAGACTCGCTTCCGATGTCTTGGTCGAGGTCATAGTTGTCTTCGGCCTCTGCGGCAACTGAACCCATGGAGACCTGGGCCATCTTGGCTCAGGGACAAAAGGCAAGGAGCAATCGAAATTCCAACAGTAGTGCTAGATGATAGATAGAAAGAAGTTTCTACTTTGCAAGTATGTGTAGATTGCGCTTAGACAGAAAGATGCGAGAGAGTGAAATGAGGGTAGAGAAGGTGATTGGGAAAGGGTCTTGAGTCAAAGAGAGGGTACAGAGAGGGATGGAGAGAGTGGATGGGCATGAACACCAGAAGTTCTCCAATAAAGATTTGGGGGCTGGGCTGAAGGCTGGGAGGAAGACGTCAATAAGAGATGCGAGCTGGGTTTTCCAAGTTTCATGAGGCCTGTAACGGCGGCTGGTAGAAATAGGAAGCTGAAGTGAATACACATCGACCTCCATGAAACTGGGTGGTCCTGCAAACCAATTATTATTCAGGTTTGAAGACAGTAACAATGACCTATACGGAGAATATGGAGATAGTAGAAATCTCAGAAGTTCCAAAGGAACAATAGAGGACTTGTTGGACAGTTGGACTTGCCATCAATGGAGATACTGGAGAGATGATAGCCTGAGGCACCAAGGAGAGCCAGCACCTACTGTGTTCGAGCTTCAGGATGAAGAGTTCATCATTTAACATCAAGACAAAACCTCAATGTCCTTCAAGTTGATGCGAACTGCTTGTTGCCAAGTTTCTAAGCTAGAATTCTGCTGTTTGCTCCGTATCATGGAATGATGCGCTTCGATTCGATACTAAGGATATGATCGAGCCTTGGGCAAACAATCTCGCTGGTGGGGCGAAGGCTCGAGGGATAATGGATTGACTTCTGCATCACATAAAGGGCCCCATAGACATTCTCCGAGTGACTCAGGCAAACTGAATTGCCCAGTGCCGTCAATATGAAGAGCCTTCACAAAGACATCTTTAAGGCACCGACAACCACTCCAAAGAAAGACAGCCCGCCCCACGTGATTCAATGCGGCAGAATGAGACCGCCTGTCAACTGTTCTAATCCTCGGTGAGACACGGGCCATGATCGAACTATGAACGAAAAGGCTCTTCTCTGGTAGAGAATCAGGACTTTAATGTCAAAAGCTTCACATCTCTTGCAATACAAACATTTAAGTATCTATCGAAGGGATCCAGGGCTCGAAGGTGGATTCGTGTTCTGGTCGAAGCTTATCTGTATCGCCCAATGAGGTCTAGCGGGGTCTTTACCGCGGTTCGACCTGCCAAGGAAGCTAGTCAGATTAGGAATAGTGTCGTCATTGCAGTGACAGGCTGACAGCTCCCCTGCAAGTCCCAATTCGGTTCTCGAGTAAGATGTGTCTACATTATTTTCTTCATTGTTATGTCATTTGAAAACTCTGACAGCTTGAAGAATGTCGGGAAGCAAAATTTGAACACTAATCCTGCTCATGAGGACTAAAATGATAATGATGGGCTCTGGATGTTTCGGGATCAAAGGGTATGCAAAGGGCGTGTGACTAGGACAAAGAAGAACTAGCGCTGGTCATCAGACTCAGTCCTACCCTGTGCCCTAACCTACATTGTTCTGTATGACCCCAATCTACAGAGCTAGGGGAGAATTCTCTCCACATTTCTTCCGTTCCGCTCAAAGGGCCCCAGGGCCCCATACGTCATGACTCAGGACAGGCAGGTACAGCCTTCGACTAGAGTCCTTATCGCTTGCCATCGCTTGCCATCGGGATCATGACAAATGGAAACAACATCCATGGGAATGTAGGACAACAGCCACTCATTATATCACCCTGTGACCGGCCCGGTGCGTAGCTTTCGCCCTCGTTGGCATTGTCTTCCAAACTATTTCAATCGCATCTGCTCGTCTATCTTATCAGCAACTAGTGCATCGCCTTACGATAACGGACTGGATGAGTCATTACCCAAAGAAGAAAGATCGGATATATCTTCCTAATCACCGACGGACACAATGATTGCCGCTGACACCACAGCGTTGCCGCCAGGAGACTCGCCTGAGTTGGTTCTGGTCCCTGCCACACCAGAGGAACGGATCAAGACCATCAAGCTCAACAGTACTGCATGGAAGGGCCGTTTAGACGTCGAGACGTACATCGCAAGAGAAAACCATTTGCATCAGCAGCGGTTAGTCAAGGAGGGCTTGACCTGTTGGCTTTTGGTTGACCGTAGGGAACCAGAAGGCGAGCGGACGATCTTGAGTTCCTGTGAGACATACAAGAAGAAGGCTTTGCTGGCTCACCACGGCAAGGTGGAAGATGTTGCTACCCACGGAGTCGGGAGTGTCTTCTGTCGACCTGAACACAGAGGCAAAGGTTACGCCAAGAGAATGATGCAGGAATTGTGCAAGAAGCTGGAGACGTGGCAAATGGAAGACGAGCCCAGAAGTAGATCACTCTTCAGCGTGCTGTTTTCGGATATCGGAAAGAACTTTTATGCGCAATTTGGCTGGAAGCCGTTTCCTTCTTCGCACATCTCTCTTCCACCTATCTCCAGGGAAGAATATGACCGGTCCTCACGAGCCAATCTACCAAAGGCGAAAACCTTGGTTGCAGACGACGTTCGCAAATGCATGTGCAACGATCAGGTCTCGCAGAAAGAACGAGAATCCCTGCGTGCTGCCTCCGAGAAAGCCCCCATCGCCCACGTAGCAATCCTTCCGGACTTTGACCATTTCGTTTGGCACTGGGCGAGGGAAGAGTTCTATGCAGAGAACCTTCATCCCGAAAGAGGCCCGCCGCTGATCAAGGGCGCTGGCGAGGAGAAAGCAAGAGTGTACTGTGCATGGAACAGGAACTTTGGCGAGACACCCCGGGACAATACCCTGTTCATTTTGCGATGGGTGTATGATGAACCGACCACGCCTGAAGAGACAGAAGCGACAGCAAAGGCCATGGCGGCTCTCCTGAGGAGGGCTCAACTTGAGGCTCACGAATGGGATATGGCAAAGGTCGATGTCTGGAATCCAACTCCGCTGTTGCAGAAGGCAGTTGCCATGCTAGATACCCCAGGAGAGCTGATTCACCGAGAGAAAAGCAGCATCGCCAGCTTGAGGTGGACAGGCGCCGCACAAGGTCTAGGCGAGGAGGTCGCATGGCTCTGGAACGAGAAGTATGCCTGGTGCTGAAGGATGTTGGCTTCAACCACATTTGATGTTTTCGTTTCGGGTGGTCATCGTTTTCTTCGAGAGCAATCCGCTAGACATAGACCCTGATGCAACCTGACACGTACAAGAGAGATGTCAATGGAACATAGAGTTTGTCTTCAATTCTTCTGTCTTTTTTGGTTTCTGAACAGTTCATGCCAGTTTCGTGACTTTTTGGCCGCCGTGGCAGTATTCGCATCTGTCGAGATATTCTTCTTGATCTTATGTCTGTCATTGTTGTTGACGAAGTAGATTGTTGTCTGGTCTGGATACCGATAGGAGCTCTCCTGTAGGAAATCAGTACACTGTAATTCCCTTCGAAAAAGGACAATTAGCTGGCTATAACCGGACACATACCGTCAGTTTAGACAATGCTACCTCATCCCGCCATGAATCAGGAAGATGATCCTTCCAAGCATTGAGGAACTCGCTTCGCCCAATTGCCGAACCTAGAACAGGTGCCATGGCCTCCAGATACGTCTCGCCGACCCATCGAGTGCACCTGGCTTTATCGATGCTGGCCCCTGCGCGAGTATGTCCATCAGATACTGACCGTTCCAAGTCTTCATGGCAGTAACTCACACTTCATGCCCCCATCAACAAGCCCTTGACCCTGACCTTCTCCTGCTTCGCAAACTCTCCTGACAATAGCCTCGAACAGCACCCGCGGAAACGGCTCCTCATCCCCATCATCCAGCACCGACTTCCACAGATCAGACACAAGAAACTGCTGGTCGAGATGAATACCCTGCAGCACCGCACCTTCGAGAATCCTCTTCCACACCTCCAGCTTCGCTCTTGCCGAAGGCCGCCGACAACAACCCGCGGCACTCTCGCCTTTATCCGCCCGACCAACCACAAACGCACAGATCTCAATCCAACCGGCTTCACACTGCGCCCGCGAAACAGGGACATCCTCAAAGACCCGACGTGTAACACCCTCCTTCTCAGCCGGCTCTAGATCGACGCCCACAGCTTCACCCCCTTCACCCCCTTCACCCCCATCATATACCGCAAGCATTCTCTCCAGGAACGAAACCGCCGAGAACCCTTCCGCCGGGGTATGCAATTCCAGCGTGGACCCGCACTTTGCTATTGTGGTGACCGTCTCCACGAGGTTCATCTCGTCGTCCGCGCCGACCATGGTGATGTCGCCTCGTTGCGCGCCGCCATCGCTAGGTTGGAGGATATGGATCGGGTTCGAGGATTGGACTTGACGGATACGGTACGTTCGGTCTGGGGTGCATAGATTGACATACTCGTGATTCTCGGCGTCCGCGCTCGAGTTCGGGAGGTGTGATGTTGAGGGGGATTTGAGCTCAAGGCTGGTGATGCGTTAGGAAGATTCTCGTACGAATGAAGTGATGAGGGGTAAATACGTTGGTGCCTCTTTTGAAGAGAGGAGCTCCGCTAGTTCTGGGGGTAGCTCGAGTAATCTGAATCCTTGCTGGGGGGTTGTGTGTGTGAAGAGGATGCTTTGGGCGGCTTGGGTCGACATGGTGGTTGGTGTTTTATTGTCGCTGGCGCTCCGGGGCCTACCTGTCGCTTCGGATAGTCACTTGTCGAGTAAATATACCTGAAGAGCGTCCGCGATGTGTGGTTCTGACAGGTGTAAATATTGAGCTCGGTGCGCAGTACAGCAAGAGTCAAAAAGTTCCTGGACGCGGTACGCGCCATATCCGTGATAATGATGGGCGCACAGACCACTGCTTAATGACTGACCCAAATTTTGGCGTGCGAGTATAAAGCCCTGTATTGCCCTTCAACCTTCGTCTCATCGGCAGTGGGTTATTCGATGGACGTGATTTCTTCTGTTCTCTGATTGTTCTATTTGAAAGCGACCAAAATACTGATTGAAGTCATAAGAAGTCGAGAAATTGGACTATATGATGCAATAAGACATGGCTGAACGAAGCAAAAGGATAAAAGACTGTCTAAGTAGATATACAAAAGTGCAGGGCCGTAGAAGCAGCCTAGCCGGAAGATTGGTGGGAAAAAACCACACTGTAACCAGTACAGCGATTGATGCATTCAAAACAAGTATAGGCAAGGAGGGAAGCATGATGTTAGTATCCAGTAAGTATCATAGGATCCTATGACACCCCTCGATCATTAGGGAGAAGCAGGCAACAGGGCTGTCTAGTGAAGACGACGATAAAGGCCCGGGGAAGCCGGTGGCCGTGGAAAAAAAGGTTTCCGCGGGAGAACAGCTCGAGCGGCTCAAGGGTGCGCAAGATCAATTCAGATAAAATGGGAAGCCCTTGCGCTAAGAATTATTGACTTCCTGGCACGAGGGGCGCAGCGTTGACACTTGGCTTCGGTGAAGCAGCGACAGGGCCACTTGCAGAATCCTGCGAGTCTCTAGCCTCTGCTGCCCCTGTCACCCCATCGACCTTGGCCTGGCTTGCTTCCTGCTGTTCAGTTTGAATCGAATCCTGCACGAAGGCTTTGTCGACATCCCACTGTGGCCCGGGGTCCATGAAGAGGGCCTTGGCACGCTCAGCTCGTTCGGCTTGCTCCTTCTCTTCCTTCTCCCTAGCCTTTCGCTCCTGCTCCATTTCTTCCATGTGTCGAAGATCGTCTACACTAGGTTCGTAAAGGTGCCAAATGGTGTAGTGCGGAAGACCGATGACCGAGAATCCCATGCGCTTAGCCATCTAGTGAAATTTAGCATTTTGCGCACTGCACAAGGAATCAAGACGACGCTTACTTTTCCAAAACCTTCAGTTTCAGCGTGCTTCTCGAAACTGAAAGCGGGAAAATGAACCCCAGAGCGAAACACCTTTGCCTTCGCCAGGATACTGACACCTCCGACACCATCCAGCTCCATTTCCATGTCGGGATCTCCAAATGGATCGCGAAGATAAGCGAGGTGAGGCCGCCATGTAGCATACTCGGCATATCCCTCTACAATCACCGCATCCTCGTCTAAGGTGTCAGCCAGAGCCAAAGCCGTCTCCGACTCCTGCCATGAGTTCAAGTCGTAGGGTTGTTCCCCGCCCAACCAGTCAGGGAGTGGTCGCCAGACATCTATCGCAACGCCGGTTAGACCGGAAACCGCAAGAAGCGAGACGGTACAACTCACTGGGTACGATGACATCCTTGTCATGCCGCATCAAGTCTTCCAGGATGGTGCGAGGAGCAGTCTCAACATCGGCGTCTCTCCAGTAAACCCAGCTGTGCGTCGGACGTAGAGTAGCACTCAGCAACCAATTCCTCGCCTGGGCCATCAGTTTTCTCCGCCCCGCCTGTGCAGCAAATCCATGTCTACTTTCCACGTCCTGCTGCACCTTCTGCCCAAAATCCTTTTGGATGACCGAGATCTCTCCAAACGTCATCTTGGGATCAGGATCATTTTGGACCTCCTCGAGCATACGCGTCAGCATTCCCAACGTATCATCCTTCGAATCCGACACCAAGAACGCTAGATCAATGAGGTTGTGAGGGTAGGTGAGATTTCGGAGGTGTGAGAAGAACATTGGCAGATGCGACGAGGCGTCTCGGAGAGGGGTCAACATAAGTACACGCTCCCCTTTCTCCCATCCTTGCGCCGTGCCTTGTACTTTGGACAGGTCATAATATCGGACGGTTTGTAGCTGTAGATCTTCGCTGGGATGTAGAAGTCCGAGGGATAATGTGGGAAGAATCGCGGCTCGCCAGGAAGGAAAGATGAGGACGAGTACTAGCAGAGAGATGCCAGCGATGAGACATAGTCGCTGGATGAGCTGTCTTCGACGTCGTAGGGCAGATTGCGGACGTGGTTGAAAACTAGCAGTACAGACAAGAAATCAGCCCGAATTCAAAACGCTAGTTGGTATCTGCTACTCTGACAGATCTGCAGAAATACCACCCCGCGCAAATGACAAAACCAGAGGCCACTTACCGATGGGGAGATATGGAAAATGCTCTGCTCTGCCCGCGGGGGTAGGCAGAGTAGCCATTTGCAAAGGCGTGATGCCTGTTCATTTCTCGCGGTATCACAGCATGTGTAGACGCAGACCGATTATCCAGAAGTCACAGGAACCAGGAGGCTCCTTGATCCTGGAGAAGCAGACAAGCGCAACACAAGCACGGCAGTGGTTCAAATCCCACCTCGATTACGTGTCAAGGCGGAGGGACGAAAGTTGTTGCAACTTGGCGGCGAAGGGGTGGATGTATACGATGGGAGGTAGATCTTCAGAGTTCCGGAGAGGCCAAGTTCGATATAAGAGCAGTTAACTAAAACCCAAAACCAAAGTAGTATCCCCAAATTAATTAATCAATCAGATGAAGGAGATTAATTGGGTGCATGTGCGTGCTAGATAGACGTGAAGCTGCTGGATCAAGAACCAGACCAGGCCAAGTATTCCTGTCCAGCCAAATTGTTCCGCCGCCTTGATTCGATGTCATCAGTCAACTGTGTCACATCCGGAAACATACTACAACCTTCAAGACGTTTGCGGCCATGCAACATACTTATCTTCAACAACGAAGTGAGCAGGATAGAAAATCATTAGTGATCGCTTATCGCCAAGCCGCAGATTTCGATTGTTTTACAGTTATTATGTACATAAAAGAAAGCTTTGAAAAAAGTACCTTTGTCCCAAGCCAAACTCCCGAAGAATGCTTCAAGCCAAGCCAGATGCCAGTGATCGCCATGTGTTACAGCAGATAAAAGAAGCAAGAATAAGAGAAAAAGAAGGAAGCAACTCCGAGAATCCATGTTAGAGAACTTTTCTTTCAATTGCCGTGCACCCGCGAGATTCTCGAATCTGGCGACCCCATTCCCTTGACACCAATCTGGACCTGCCGTAACAACTTCTTCAGCAGTGCGTCCATTAGGGGCGGGTCTCGCAGTGCCAAAATGACGGATCCGGCCTCGTAGTCGCGGTCCAGGATATAATAGCGCTCCCTGCCCCAGAGCTCCACTGTTTCACTTTGGAATGCGATTTTCGCAATGATCTTGGCTGGAACACTGGCCTTGTTGACAGCGCTCTTGGAGAACACTCTCAGGAATGGCCCGAGGCTAGACCGAGTTGATTTTGCCATTCGGACCGATAAGGGCGCATCTGTCGTCAGATGGGAATTCTCTGCCAATCCTCCGGGGTCCAAAGTGTATATATTGAGCGACATATTGGCAGTCTACATATTGCATTGTCAGTATTGTTCGGCTACCAACACGCACAATGCTACCTATAAACTTACCAGGACCAGACTCCGCCGTAATGCATACATGGCGGCACTCATGATCAGCTTACTGCTTCCAAACCGCGCATTCCCTTCCTTTGCACTCAAAGGAGTACCTGGGGGTTTGGGTACATTGCCTGGGTTGTCGTCGTCGAAATAGTTCAACGAGCCACTGGATATGGCAGAGCATCCAATATTGATGACTCTGGCACCGCCGTCCGGCGTGCCATCGCCGCCTCGGAAAGCTTCAAGCAGGCTGACCGTCAACAGAAATGGTGCAATGCAATTAACCTGGTAGACCGGATCGTATCCATCCGGTGTGACTGGATCGGCGACATAAGATGCCATGGCGGCACAATTGATCAGAAGCATTACCGGCGGGATCTCTTTATTTCGGACCCTCTCCACAGTATTCTGACAGAAACTGACGACTGAGTTGAAACTCGCCAGGTTGACTTTGGCCACTTCGACAGATCTAGGCCCGATGAGGCGAATCTTCTGCAGCAGGTCCTTTACGCTGTCGGATCTGATATCGCGCGCAAGAAGCAGCAGGTGCACGAAAGGCTGCGTTTTCGCGATTGCGATAGCTATTTCTGAGCCGAGGGTTCCATTGCCCCCGGTAATGATTGCAGTTCCTTGAAGTGGCTTCGACATGATGAAGATGGAAGGTTGGGTATATAGTCTGTCCGTTCAACGAACCAGCGTAGTCAAGATGTAGGCACTTGTGTATCGATCATCAAATCAACATGACATAGTTTGCATTGAAACAGAAGAAAGTATGGCAATGCATCGACAGGGGGTTAGAACTTGAGTGTCGCTGTTTCAGAGTATATATATATCAGACGATCGTCAGATGAAGAAACGGAGTCTCTCAAAGTTTGCACTAAAAGGGGGCCGATTTAGGGGGAGGTCTAACAAGAGATTAAAACTGCAGTCAAACACGAGAAACGAATGTACATTCAAAGCGAGTAATAAAAAGAAAAAGGAAAGAAGAAGTCAAGGCTGAGATTTATGCGAGAACTGCAAATAAGGACGATGATGATCTGGACAGAGTCCGGACGCTGCGCACTGATCGAAACTCGCTGGACTAGGTTATAGACTAGTCAATGAACCGCCGGACTGAGTGGGGGAAGAGCCACTTGGTGAAGCATAGCAAAGCAAAGGGATGGATATGTCAAGAGGACGGTGTTGCGAGTCTTTTGGCACGAAGAGTTACTGGTAGATTTGACTTCAAAGTCCGAGTTTTGGCCTCCATCATTGTGGAAGAGACGGAGGGGATAAAAGTATCTACAGATCTGTGTTAATGATAGTATCAGAATACAGATACCGCGATTCTGTCAGGTTCTGGAAAGCGGAGGTTTCCTCTCCATAGTCCAACACTCGTCCATCTATCCGTTGCAGTGGAAGTGAGACATCTTCTAGTTCAAAAAGTTTAATATCCAATGGTGATGATCTATAGAATAGAGACAGGCTGTTGTCAGACGGAATGACAAATCCAACTGCACTGAACGATGTCCAACGGTCCGACTCATGCACCAGATATTAATACTTCCACCTCTTTGTCTGCAAGCATTCTACATACTGACAAGTGAACAAGTGATGTTGACAACACATGAGACAAATATAGAACCTTTCTTTGATCAAATGACTGGTCCAGAAATTAGGAGACGGTGGCGGTCTTGGCCGCTCATCAAATGGCGCGATCGAACGCCAGTTCGTATGCAGCCAACCAAATCCGCACCTTAGCACATTGGGTTATTACTGATTTTGTCTGGGATGGATTAACGGCTAGCTGATCGTAACTGGATGCGAAGAGCTAGAGCTGTAGAACGCTAGAACTACAAGGGTGAGTTCTTAATTCTAACCTCTATCTAGATACTGTGTCGACTCGTCGGATATTCTATTGAGGGTCGGACTGTACACTGCAGGATCATGATACATCGAATATTCGGATAACCTTTTGGAGACATGGGTCAAACCATGGTTTCCTCGCTTCGGAATACCCAAATCGTTGCGAAGATGCGTGCTGACTACCGGACAGGTCCGATTGCAAACACCACAGAATCGTATCCAACACGTGTCTATACGGACATTTGGACCCCCAGCTGCATCATTTGCGCATGTCAGTCAGCCTGATGTACTCTCGGGCTTTACCGAAAACTGGGCGCTGCGCCCTTAGATCTGATGCATAGCCATGTGGGAGATGATTGCTTCTTCCGCAGTAAGGGATGATTCAGGGACACATATCCGACTCATCAGGAGCTCATTCTATGCTGTTTGATGACTATTGTCATGTAGACACCTCGACTAGGATCTTGACATGTTTGTCCCGCTCGTCAATCAAAGCCTTGAACCCCCTCTCCACCACGTCCTCCATCTGGATTTTGCTGGTGATCATCGCTCGAGGGGAGAGCTTTCCTATATGCTCGTCAGCATAGCCACTAACAACCGGGCTCCACAACAGAAAGAACATGCCTGATGAAATTGCATCGACGACGGCTTCGAAATCACCCTCGTCACAGATCACAGCACCAACGACATGTTTCTCGTGCAAAACGATATCAAACGCATCGATCTTCGGCTTCTCCTCCCACAGTGATACTATGGTCACCGTTCCCCTCGCTCGAATAGCCTGAACAGCCGCGTCCAAACCCACCTGCACGCCAGAGCACTCGAAGGCGATGTCTGCGCCTTCCCCTGCTGTCATTGCGCCGACTGAAGCGACAATATCATCCATCCGCGGATCTAAGACCTCACTCGCACCTAGTTCTCTCGCAAACTGCTTACGCTGCGAGGATACTTCGGAGACTATGATGGACTTGATTCCGCGGGCTCTCAGGACCTGAACGACAGCGAGACCGATGGGTCCACCTCCTACCACGAGGACAGTGTCGTCGGGCCGGACGGAGGCGCGACTAACTGCATGCCAGGCCACGGTAAGGGGTTCGACGAGAGCTGCATATGCATACTTAGTCACCCGATCCTACCTTCCATCATGCGTAGAAAGCCATAAACTTACCCCCAAGATCAAGAGGGAAACCCTCCGGCAACAGAACCGCATGCTTTTCACCTACAACAACATGATCCGACAAACCCCCTGCGTCGCCTGCCCAAATATCAGCGCCACATCTCTACCCATTTGTCCAGAGCCCAACTCACTGCTATACCCGATAAATCCCAAATTCCGACAACAGTTCCTCCAACCCGCTAGACAACTCGCACACGTCCCGTCATACAGATTCGGCCTGACAGCGACACAATCACCCAGTTTCAGTCGCGAAACGGACGCGCCAACCTCCTCTATCACACCACTGAATTCATGGCCCAGAGTGACGGGCACGCTCCCACCCGTGATTGGATGCGGTGTTGAGGGAATCGTGATGGGACCTGCGAGGTACTCGTGTATATCTATGCGGCATGTAAGCGTAAGCCCCGTCAGACTGATTACGCCAAAGAAATGAAGACGAGTATAGCATACCGCTTCCGCAAATGCCTACAAAGGCAGGTCGGATCTATCCATGTTAGTTTACTTGCGCAGGAGAGCAGAATAGGAGATGCTGGTAACCTTGACCTGGCCCTCGCCGCAGACGGGCTCCTCGATCTCGTCGACGCGGATGTCGCCGCGGCCGTGGAAGCGGACTGCTCTCATTGTGTAGTCAAGACCTTGAGCTTCTGGCTTGTGTGAGTTGATGTTGTAGATACTGTCGGGACTGGGTCGTCGGGATCCCTGATGACCCCATTTTATATGGCGGAATGAGCTGCGGAACTAAGCCGCGCGAACAGTATCCATACGATGATGATTTATTCTCTGGACAATAGGCTAGACTCCAGGACCGGTCTGCAGATAATGAGGGGTCGGCTAAGCTTTCAAGAGGGGTCTGCGGGGTGACTTATGCCTTATTGCCTTGAATGCTCTCGAGTACCGAGACTCCGAGAGCGCAGATACAGATGGAGAAGGCAGGCAGAAAAAGGAGGAATGATCAAAATAAAACATTCATTTCTCGTTGGACATGTCGAGGCTAGGATCGGAAATGCTATTTATGTTGCTGTCTCTGCACAAAGTCGCAGACCACTTCTTGTAACCATTTCCACTTATTGAACGACAACGGTAAAATGCACTTTTTCTCAGTAGATCGTCTACCGAACAGTAGCGCCCTTCAGAGACTTGACTGTACAAACACCTCCGGTTGCAGCAACCAATTTGCCCAGCGCCGGCTTGCCCTCCTGCCCCTGCACGGCGGGAACGGCGCTCACGTCGAACGCAACCTCCAGGCTGTCCGTGGTGGTGAATCCAGGCTGGAAGGTCTCCCAGACCTTCTTCTTGGGGTTGAGCACCTTCTCGGGCTCGCCGTCAAACCAACCCTCGAAGCCAATGCGGGTACCGGCAGGCGCATCGGGAGGGGTGACCAGCTCAACGGGCCCAGCGTGCGAGTCCTCGCCTTCGGCAACGCGGGGCGATGCTGCCAGAACCATGGCTGCAGACTTGATACCACGCATAGTTACCGGCTTCAGGTTGCAGACGGCAACGATCTTCCTGTTTTGCATCTCCTCCAGGGGAACGAGGCCGTTCAGCCCCGAGCATACGGTGCGCACGGTCTTGCCGGTCGCCTCATCCAGGGAAGTGTTCTCGGTGCCGGGAGCATCGCCACAGTCGATGGTAGAAACGTAGAGGGAGTCTGCATTGGGGTGGTTGATGGCACGGAGGATGTGACCAACGCGGAGGTCGATGAGCGATGGTGATGGAGGAGCAGCGGGCGCGGGAGCAGGCTTGGGCGCTTTCTCTTTCTTTTCCTTCTTCTCCTTCTTGTTAACCTTGGGTGGCGCGCCAGCGGCGGTCTCAGCGGCCTGATCGGCCGCGCCGCCAGTCGCCGCCTTCTCGGGCTTGCCCTGTCCGACGACGAGAGGCTTGCCAGCATCCGGGTTCTGGGCCGCAGCCTTCTCTCTCTTTTTGCGCTCCTTCTCTTCCTTAGGGTCCACGGGCTTCGGCACAAACCGCACGTCGTTCACGTCGATGCTGACCTTCTCCTCGTCGGGGATCTGGAGGGCGAACAGGCGACTATTTTGCACAAAGTCGATGTGACGCACAATGTGATGATATCCTTGCTCCCCTGTGCGTTCTTCGGGCGACCATTTCTCAACGACGGGAGCGAGCAGAGCGTATGCGGCGATATCAGCAACGGACGGCTTGGTTCCAAGCAAAGTTGTGTGCGTGGCCAGGTGAGTGTTCAGCTGTCCGAGGATGGCCGTAACCACGGACTTCTCGTCTTTGCTCAAAGCATTCTGGAGACCAGAAATGGTATCTAGCCATTGCTTGACCGAAGCCTGCTCCTCCACGGAGAAAGTCGTCTGAGGGAAGATCTTGGGCGAGGCATGGGTAAGGTCAAGCTCTGTAGCGTCGGGAGAAACTGCAGCCGGGTACGAGCGGTAGAGGAGGGAGAGGAGAGAAGACTCGGGCGCAGAGTTGATAGCCATGTTTGCGTAAGGGCGACGAACGGCGAAGGAGGACAGAGGCGAGGTGGTGAATTGAAGAAGAGGGGCAGCAGAAGTTGGCCTCAGGCGTAGTGGTAGACTGATCCGCGGGGCTGTTGTTCTGGCGGCCCCCGTCAGGCTCACGGAAACCTTGAGGAAATTCAACTTGACTAAGACCCAGATCCCTATTGTGATGGGATCCTTGTATAATTGACTTGATAAAAGAGCTAGATTACGATTGGATTTGGCTAGATACCATCAGACTTCGTCTTCCTACAACATTTCTCGGCTTCCGCGGTGTCGATGACTGACTGCATCCGGTTAGCCTCTTTTTACCATTACTTTTTTTCTTTTCTTCTGAGCTAGGGCTGGATGACTCAGCTGACAAGCATAACGTAATCCACAACCGAGCGAGACACCCACCCGAGCGAGACAGCAAAACCTAATTTTGGCCGATGCTGAAATACCATGAGATATCTTAC